>VZTR01005366.1:493431-505454 GCA_013400775.1 Chaetops frenatus | reverse complement strand
CATCTGCTCCTTCTCACAACTTCTCATCCCTCTCCTGTTTCTCCCTGTATCCCATCTCACTTTAAAACACAAAGCTTCTCCAAAACCCAAGGAATTGGATTTTAGAGGAATCAAACCCTGCCGGAACCGACTCAGGCTCTGATTTATTCTTTTTTTCTGGGACAAAGAAAACCAGCAATGGAAAGTGTTGCAGAAAGGCTGGGTGCCACAGCAGGGTGGGCTGTCAGATCAGCCCCCAGGAGCTGAGCGTGGCTGCAATGTTCACAGTGCCATCTTTTGGATAAGGTGCAAAACTGTACTAAGTTCCCAGTGCCATCCAAAAACTCTCCAGACAACCCTCCCAGAGGAAAAGATGCTTTTTGTCCTTACAGTTGCCAAAATCGCTGCCTCGATTCCCCTGGGAGATTTTACTGGGGAAAGTTATTCTTCCCTATAAATTCAGAATTGCTCTGTGGTGTGTCTGCACTGCATCCAGCCTCTCTCCAGCCAGTTGCATTTCAGCAGTGCAGCACAGGGAAAACCACTTGGGAAAGGATTTTTCTGCAGGACCTCAGGTGCTGACAGAAAGCTCTGTGGCTCCTGATGCTGGAAAGCCTGACCACAGGCAGGGGCAGCAGGGATGCAGAGGGGGCAGCACTTCCAGGATTTGCCTGGGTTGATTCAGCTGGAGGGCTGAAATAAGGAAATACTCTAAAACCCCGGTATGCCCTGGATGTAATCTTATACTGCCCCATGTAACACACCAGTGGTGCCGTGGTGGAAATGGATGCTGCATTTTCCGCTGGAACTGGGCTTTTGAAATTCCATGAGAAGATCTGATTCCTGGAGGGGCCTTAACTGAGAATACACTCATCCTTGCTAGTCATGCTAATGCTAACTATGTCTGAGCCAAGATTCTGTAAATCCAAGTCAGCTCTGTCTCTCGTGCCTAATAATATGAAGCAAGAAATAGCCTAGCCTTAGAAAAGCTGTGGGGTTTGGCCTCAGCCCATATTGATTATCTAGCTCATAAATGGAGCCCAAACTTCTGGTTCTTGCCCAGACAACAATTACCTTGGAACTTCCTGCCTACAAATCAGACTGGCAAATAGGGTGTGCTGAGTTTGTTCAGACTCACATACCCCAGTTTTAGCTGAGCTCCCGTTTGTTTATAGACACTTCTCTTGAGCAAAGTATTTTTCTAGTTGCGTGCTCCTCATGCAAACAAAATACTCAAAGACTTGTAGAGATTTTCTCTGGTCAAACCCTACTGCCATGAAATTAATGGGAAGATGCTGCTGATTTTATTGTAATCAACTTTTCCCTGCTGGGAAACTCTCATTTCTGCAATAGCTGCTGGAAAGCAGTGCTGTATGAAACCACGACTAACTAAGCAATGTGATGAAGCAGAGGGTGTTCAAACCATCCCATAAATGGGAGCTTAGCAGAGAAATCTGAGCTACTTCTATCAGCTCAGGGAGGAGAAATGGTAACCCTCTGGTCACCCCTGTGTGCCAGCCTCTGTCATTGACCTGCAGCAATTATTGCTCCAGCCCCTGACTGTTCCCATCGAAATCAGGATAAATAAAGCTGGCAGAACATAGCCTGGGCTGCTGCCACCCTGAGCAGAAGGTTAGGGCAGCTTCCCCGTGTTTGCATTGCTGAAAATTGCCATCACCAATTGTCTGCACCCAGCTGGGTTTCCCTCTCCCATTTGGCAGCCGCTGCCATTTGCTGGGTGTTGATGAGGGAATTTTGGCCACACAGGTACATGAAGTGTGCCAAGAGAAGCTGTGGCTGCCCCATCCTGGAAGTGTCCAGGGAGCTGGATGGGGCTGTGAGCAACCCGGGACAGTGGGAGGTGTCCCTGCCCATGGCAGGGGGTGGAACTGGATGATCCTTGAGGTCCCTTCCAAGCCAGGCTACTCTATGGCTCTGTGGTTCTGTGGCACCAGGGTCTCTCTCAGCACATCTGTGGCAGCAGAATAACCCTGTCTTGGGGGCTGCTTCACCTTCTCATCCCTATTTCCCTGCCACATCGAGCTGGAGATGGGGGCTGGGGGTGGAAATACCTTGACTTGACATGGTGGCATGCAATGGAAAGCTCTGGAACACAGCATGCAGATGGAAAGCCCTTGGATTTGGAGATGGCAGCTGCCCAGGCTGGATTAGTTTTCTCAGCACTGAATACCAGGGAAAGGACAAAGTGTTCACCAAGTGGGGAATCAGTCAGGGGAGAGTACAGGTGCCTTTGAAAAAAAGGGTTTCTACTGCAGGGCGAGCTTAGCCAGCTGGGCATGGACTTGTCCCAGGACACTGAGAGCTTTTGCTCCATCTGGGCAGGTTAGACCCCAAGAAAACCCTTGTGAGAGGTGGAGTACACTGAGCTGTTTAGAGGAGTTTGGGGGAAGCCCTCAAACAGGTGGGACATGCCTGTGCTGTTCTGTGTGTAGAGAAACCCTCTCCCAGCTGTTTCCTTGCTGTGCTGGCTGAAGCACTCTTCGACCCCTTGGGAAAATGTGCATCTCCCCAGCCTCACTGGTCCCTGCAGATGTGGGTTCTATGCTGGGACACCAGAGATGATGTTTCAAAGCCATGTCACATGAGCAGGTAAGAGAGAGAACCCTCCTGGGGTTCATGAGGGTGATTTTGTTGGGAAATACCAGGTCCTGAGTATGGATACTGTTTGTATGCAGCAAATGTGGCCAGGAAAAGCAACCCTAGAGACCTGCTCAGATGAGGGGAAGCCTTAGAGAAAACCAGTCCAGCAAAATGAGTTTTATTAGGTCTCTGTGGCAGATGGATTGAATTATTCAAGCTTAAGCTAATACAAACTTTCCATGTCAGACACTCTGTGTTTCACTTCATGAGGACTGAAGTGTTTTGGGCAGAGTTTTTTTAACGTGCTGCTGAAGCTTGCACATGCAGATACACGAATTTGGGGCTGCTAAAATAGTTCTGTGTGAGAGGGAAACTGTGAGCAACTGAGGGAGAAAATGACACTTTTGAAAACTAAAATATGCTTCAGAAACTCACTCATGCTTTGAAAAATAAAAACATTTTATCACTGAAGATTCCTGGCTTTTGGCCAGGTGCCAATCTGAATCCAGTTCTGCGATTTCCACTCTGCCATCTCAACTCTTGCTCTCAGTGGGATTTTTGCTTGAGTGGGAGTAGGAGAGCTGGGCCCTTGGACAGCAGAGCTGTTCCTCCCCCAGGGACAGCCTGAAGGGCAGGGTCTGGCAGTGATTTTTCCTATAAATGTGACATTACAAATATCCACATCCATTTAGGAAATCAGCTCACCCTGGCAAAGCACCCTATGCATTTTTGACCCTGTTTCTTCAAGACCCCTGGTTAACTTTGCTCTTTCTCCTTGAAACAAAACTTTGCACGTGTTCATGTAATTTGCAGGACAAAGAGCAACATTTTTTTATCACCCAGAACCCAAATAATAACTTTTTGCTCTACAAGTCTCTGTGCTCTCGAGCTAAACTCTATCAATTCAGCTGATGGAGTTAACAGCAAAAATGTAGAAGGAAACAGAGCTGGCAAAATAGCTTGTGATTATTATCTGAGGGCTGGGTGGAGTAGCTGTTGGAGAGGCAGCAGCTGGGAGCTGGCTCTCCAGAATAGAGAAGCTGACATTACAGAACTTCTTTCCCTCTTAAATGCTTTGGCTTTCTCTGAACTTTCCAACTTCCCGGGAGGGGTGGCAGCTATGTGACCTGCAAACCCCGGGGAGACTGATCCCAGCTTTGAGATCAAGGAAATCAAAGTGACAATGGCAACAGAGAGGAAAAACAAATGCTACTTTTAAGGAATGCTCTTTGAATTATTTATCTGTGTGTTACTGAAGTCTGTTTTGTTCCTCCCTGTACTAGCTATGAGGCAGTCTAATTACAAGTATTTAAGACAGAAATAAATTACCTTGCCAGCCATGATAAATGCTGCTTGTAAAGCCTACTGCTTCTGCAACTGCAGCCAAGAAACCTTAATAGACCACCTGTTAGGTGAGATGCAAAATTATCACTAGCATGTTATGAATAATCTGAATTCCAGGGAAAACAGGTGGTACTTATTGAGTGTCCTGAAAACTTCCAGCCATCCTTATCTGTCTGCTGCTTGCCTAGTGCCAGTTCCTTAGGGATGCAGCAAGGCTCATCCTTCACTGGATGCTTTGGGAACCAGCAAGGTACTATGAGGACAATGACCTGGCATTGGGTAGGTGTCCAAAGCTTTGCTGCTCAAATGCCATGGGAGCTTTGTACCTGGTTTTTCCTGGCTTCCCAACCCTTCATGCTTCCTTTCCAGCCTTCATCAGGCATTTTGTGACATCCCCACTGATACATAGTGGTTGTGCTGGGGAAAAATGACAATGTAGAACACAAGCACCGACACAAAGCGACTGCATGGGTAGAGGTGATGTTGATAGAGACAGACTTCTGAAAATACCTGACAGACTTCAAATGTCAGGCTGCTTTTTGAGCCCTAAATAGACCTGCTCAGACTGCTGCTTTTGTTTTCTCGTGGCTGCAAATTTAACTCCTTGCAAAGGTGTCCTATGATCTTTCAGCTCAGAGCTGTCGTGGCTGTGCCTTTGCATTTTGGACACGCTCTCTTCCCAGTGCATCAAAGTGGCCTGGAGCAAAGGTCTGTGGTGGCTGAGGAAAAAGCACAGCCACAATGGGATGCCAAAAACAATCTCCCTGAGGCTGCAATGGGATGCAGAGCCATCAGCCCAGGCTGCAGCCAGGAGCTCTGTGGCCACGAGCAGCTGTGGGCAGGAAACACCACGGAGATATAGCCAGAGCCACAGGTTTTGCACCTCAAAGTGCCTCTCTCTGGGAGAAGAAACATTTTCAGCCTGCACAGACTCCTGCCTGGGTCATACAAGGCATTTCTCTAGGCTTCAAACCAGGCTTACATAGGGCAAGAATGGAGCCTAGGCTTGGTGTGAGATGCAGGAAAGGACTGGACCTGCTTGGGCTGTGTAGGGTGCCAAGGGACAGCCACCTGCTCCCTAGAGTGATACCTCAATCCCCTGAGATGGAGCCTGGAACATGGGCTGAGGTGATGCCTTGGATTTTAACTTTCCTATTTTTCAAACCCTGCAGTGCTCAGTGTGTGACTCTGCAGGGTTTTGTAGCCTGGGAGCTGCTGCTCTCTCATGTTAAGATGGACACAACAAGGCCTGCTCTCCAAGGACACCCAGACTGTCCTGGGCCCAAAATGTGTAACCCAACATCTTGAGAAGGGGGGGGAAGCTTGGGCAAATGACATTATTAGCTAAAGTTTTAATTGTTGAATTGATGCTGATCTGCAAATGGAGCAAAGCTCTAAAGGTGTCAAGAACTCGTGACTCAGGGTCCATCTTGGGCTCCATTGTGAGTGCAGCCTCTGGCTCCCCAGGGTGAGTCTTGGAAGGCCTTCAAATAAATATCCACCTTTATTCCCTCCCTCCTGTCTGGTCTCTGTTTCCAGGGAGCCACTTCAGCCATCAGAGGGAGGAGGCCAGGCCAGGCTGGGGTGTGTTAATTGTCCTCTGTTTGTGCTGGGACCTGAGGGACACGGGCAGGGCTGTCCCTCCATCATCCACAGGCTGGAATTTCCAACGTGAAATGTTCAGCTGAACTTTCACAGAAGTTTCTGGGGGCTTTTTTCTGGGGCAGGCTGTGCCTCCTGAGCAGTTTTGGGAGGATGCCGTGGGGATGCCGGCGAGCTGGCAGCGCTGAGCAGCCCGAGGCACTGCTGGAAAGCCCCGCTCTGCCCTGCATTAGCACCTCAGAGGGGAGAGGCTGCAGGAGGGGTTTGCCTGCTGCAGCCCCTGGGCCCAGCTCCACCTCTCTCACCTGGGCTTGGAGCACAAGCCCTGTGAGGAACGACTGAGGGAGCTGGGGGTGTTTAGCCTGGAGAAAAGGAGACTCAGAGGTGACCTTGTCACTCTCTACAACTCCCTGAAAGGTGGCTGTGCTCAGGTGGGGCTTGGTTTCTTTCTCCAGGCAGCGCTGACAGAACCAGAGGACACAGTCTCAAGCTGTGCCAAGGGAAATACAGGCTGGATATTAGGAAAAGGTTTTTTACAGAAAGGGTGATAAAATACTGGAATGGTCTGCCTGGGGAAGTGGTGGAGTCACCATCTCTGGATGTGTTTAAGAAAAGACTGGATGTGGCACTCAGTGCCAGGGTTTAGTTGAGGTGTTAGGGTTGGGTTGCACTTGATGATCTTGAAGGTCTCTTCCAACCCAGTGATTCTGTGAATTCTGTGAATTCTGCGAATCTGCCTGTCTGCAGCTCTGTACCTTGCCTTCAGAAGCCACTTTGCACACCAGCACAACAAGGGCTTTCCAAGGGTGCAGTGATGTCCTGTGGAAGCATCCGTGTCAAGCATTTGCCAAAATGGAGGTCAGGGGTGTTCTGCTTCCTGCAGTAAACCTGCAAATTGAGTGGCAGCCCCTGAGATCACCTCAGCAGTTGAAAGGATGGCATCAGAGTGGCACGTGGCACCACTGCTGTGGTTTCCTGAGCAAGAGAGTCCATTCATGTTGGCAGCATCTGCAGCAGGGAGCAATTGGCCAGGGCCTGTTCTCTGCCCAGAGCCCAGCTCGTGTCCTCAGGGCTGACCTCATTTTCTCCCCAGGACAGGGTGAGCTCACCCTCTCTGCAGTCAGGACCTGCCCCAGGGCTGCCAGCAGGGACATCCCAGGGTGCCAAAACGGTGGCAGGGGATGTGCTGACACTGAAAAACCACATAGAGCTCTCTCTTGCTGCTTGAGGCCATGCTCGGACTCTCCTTGGCTTAGTGCTGCAGATATCCTCACTGGAAATAAGAGGAGAGACTGAAGAGACGCTCTGCTCAGTTATAAATGAGGCAAAAGCTTAAAAACATTGTCCCTTTCCCCAGCAAACTGCACAGGCTGCCTGGGGAGACCCTGCTGTGCTACACAGGTGTGTGTGGTCTCTCCTTGCCTGGTCACAAACTGGTGGGAACTGTGTCAGGGGCGTTGAGCACTGCGAAACTCCTCTCTCCACGCCCAGAAAAGACGGCAGATGAACAGTGCTGCCCAGTTTCCAGAGGAGCTCACCGTGGAGTTGTGTGCTGTGGCTGAAGCCATCCCCTGCACTGAGCAATCAGCTCCCCTGGGATGGCAGCAGCGAGTCAGTGACGAGCCCGGTGTAACCTACTTATTTACAAACACTGTCTACAAAGACCATTTTTTTCCCCCCCTCCTTGGCTGAGGCAGACGCTTCCAACAGGGAGAAGCCTCTTTTCTCTGAGCTCACAAGGGGGTTCCCCCGGTGCTGATGAGGCTTCGTTTCTCTGTTCGCTGGCAGGATGCCCTGGGGGATTTGCAGCCCCCTGAGCCAGAGTGAGGCCCACACCCCCATCTGCACCTTCCAGCTTGCAGGGGATGGCTGCAGGGCTTGCCTGTGGGCAGGATCCTCTTGCAGGTGGGTGTAGGTACCTCAGGCACGACCTAGGGAGAACCAAAACCCTCAAGCCCCAAGCTGTGACCCCTCCAAAAGGACACACCCTTCCAGTTTCCACATAACTCATCATTCCTTCCCCAGCTTGGTGTTTTCCAAGCACTGCATCAGTGGTATCTGTGTAGCCCAGGAGGCCCAGTCTCCTCCCTGCCCTGAGTCAGGTCCCAGAATGACAGCACAGGGCAGGGCTCCAGACGTGCCAAGGCAATGCTCATTTGCCTAAATGTAGTCTTGCAGTGCTATTTTAAGCACATCTGTTTACCCTGCCCAGCCTCTGACTGGCTGGTTTACACATCCCACAGTGCCCCAAACACCCAAATAGGCCTGGCAGGTCTGACAGGGAGCCCCTGAGAGTCCCATGCCCTTCTGGACTGGCAGGGAAGGGCTGGGCATTACACACACAAATGACTAAAATAGCACAGGACACCTCTACTTCAAGCAGCTAAATCCTTCCCACCACCAGGCTCAGTGTTTCCCTGGCTGGTCTGCACAGTCCCACTGGTCCAGCTGCTGAAGTCTTGCTATCAGGGCCTAATTTTCCACGTCAATGCAATTTAATTTTCCAGAGTTGCACCTAGTTAGGACTGGTTATTTATTGTTCCAGAAAGAGAAGGACTCAATGAAATGCTCAAAGCCATATATAATAAAGTTCAGGATAACCTGGCACTCACAAGAGCATTGAAGAGAGTAGAAATGCCAAAAGCAATATAGGATTTGATAGGACTTGGCTGGCTGCACGGTGTGAATACTTATAGATCACAGATCTGAGTCTTTATGGCACTGCCTCTTGTGTGGTCATTTATTATGCCTTAAAATGGGTGAACAGTCAGCCTTTGAAGTGCTGCATAGCAACTTTGCAGTGGAATAGGTGATTGTACAATGTGTTATCATTTGGCACTTTAAATTTACTAATGCAACAAGACCTTCCTACCCTAATGCTTGCATATTCTTATGACTAGGTTCTGGTTCTGTTTGCCTTTTGGAGGAAAACTGGCATCTCTGGATGTGCATGCAGACACAGGCAAAGTGATAACCTGCCTTGCTGGTGGCACCACGTAAGCAGGTTTTGATTACAACACAAGAAGTGTTTCATTACACAAACCAACTGCTGGTGTGGTAGAAAGAGCAACCAGAGCTGTGGTCTGAGTGGGTTTCAGCTGGTGAGGCAGTGCAGCTCCACAGGTACCATGGTGGTGCTGCTCCAAAAGGTTTCAATTTCTGGGGCTCTTTGACATCAGCAGGAGGCAAAGCAGGGGAAAGGGCAGGTACACAAGAGCAGCTCCCCCTTCTTAACCTGCTCTGCTCAGCCACATTGGCTTTTACTGCTGGGGTAGAGGGTCAGTGCTCAGGAGGCAAAGATGCACCTCCTTGTTATGCACTGGGAGCACTGGGACACAGAGATTCAAACCCAGCCACAGCACCACCACCCTTGGGCACGTGGGGTATCTCTGGCCCGTGGTGGTGGGACTTTGTGGGGCACTGGGGTGGGAAGGCCCCTGAGCTGATTTTGCCTGATCCCTGAGCTGATCCAGCCCTCCCTCAGAGCTGCACCTTTTGGGACCTACCCAATCTTTGGCCCCATCAGGAGCTCAGTTTGGTGGTTTGGAAGCAGAGGGATGGGCAGGGTGAGAGGAGCAGTGGGGGTGAGTCTGACAGAGGTTATGGCACATTGTCTGGCCTGCAGCCCTTTACAAAGTTGGGTCTGCAGATGTGTCTGTCTGAGTCCCTTCCAAATCAATATCATTTCTTGGGAATGGAGATAAGAAACGGCTTATTCTTGCAAGAAAAAAAAAAAACAAAAAAAGGAGGGGTGCAGATTTTAGAAGCCTGGACTCAGCTGGAATGGGAAAACTAGGAGAGAGGGAGAAACAAGAACTGCCCACTTTAACTGTTATTTACACAAGCACCCAGCAGCATGTTGGGCTGTGGATGCATTCCCTGCTTTCCTCTGGCACACAAATGCTACAGAGCCATGAAACACAGTCAACATGACAACTGAGACCTGCAGCCTGTGGGTCTCAGCGTTCTCCCTCTGCATTCCCTCCCCTTGCCCTTAGCACACAAGCCCTGTGAGAGCCCATCAGGCTCAGACAAGTCCCTGGGGCTGCAGCAGAAGCAGAACCCCCAGGTTCCAGGCAGGGATGCAGGAGCAGCTGCCATTCACTCTCATTCATGGCCCAGCTCCTCTTGTGAGCGGCAGAGTCCTCACACCGAAGGCCAAATACCAAGGGAGCTCTGGATGTGTTTAAACAAAGCTGAGCTTAATTAGAGCTGCTCAAAAATTAAATGCAGAAACAGAGTGTATTTATGTTTGCACTCAGGAATATGTCAGGCTCCCAGGCAGATGTAGGTCACTCAGCTCAGGCAGAATTCCTGAGGAACACAGCACGTGGGCAAACATTGTTCTGCCTGTTCAGTGGGAGCAGGGTAACTCCTACAGGAGCTGCAATTCCCCCACTCACAGCACTGGCCTCCAGAGCTGACTGAGGCACAGACAATGCCAACAACTCAGAAACCTCCAGTTATTGTTCATATAACTGATTCTGCCTTTTGCCTTGTCTTCTCTCTCTCCCTACGTGTGTCTCCTTTCCAGCTACCACGATGCATCTTCCTGCAGAGTCAGGAGATGCAGAAACTCTTTCTTTTCTGTGATTAAAGCTGAGAATCTCTTTACAATCATATGACCCAGAGTGCCATAGGTCTAAGATAAACACCCAATATGAGCCTTGACATCAATCCCCATGTATTTCCACCTCCAAGTTGCACTGCTGAGCCATTAACTGAACAACAAGGGTATTTTTCTATCCTAAGGAATACTCAGGCTTTTGATTTTGTCTGCTGCCTTTCAGGCAGCAGTCTGCAGGTCTAGGCTCTGCCTAAGGAAGCTGCTTGCCCCTGAGTCACTATTTGTGTGGGTGCCCTTGTTTAGGTGAGGTTGGGATGTGCTGTGGTGGGTGTAGCACAAGACTGGAGGCACAGCAGGAATTTGGAGGCCTCACAGATCAAAGGTTTGGGAAAGGTCAGCTATTTAGTGTGGATGGGCTTTGGGGTCAGCTGGGCTTGAGGTAAGGCCCTGTGACTGCTGCAGGGCATGGGAAATGTCTCCTTTTTGCCCAAGAGATTCCTCCTCCTGCTGGCAAAGCAGAGAAGGTCTGTGTCTCGCTGAAGAATCAGGGCAACTCTATAAATTCCAGGAGCTGTCAAAATTCCAGATTTCCATGCCAAGAAATATGAACATTTTCTAATATTATTTCAGGGTGAGTCAGCAAAAACTCAACAGCAGTCCTCATTCTTAATTTGGCCTCATTTGAAATAAGATATTCAGCTTGCAGCAGTGATAACAGACCTAAAGGAGCTCTCTGAACAGCCCCTTGAGATATGAGAAAACAAAATCCTGCTCCCACAAAGCACCTTGCAAACTTTTTTGCCTGGCAACTATTTTTCAAAGGGGAGCTGTGTTCTCAGAAATTTTTGGACAATTCCAGTGAATGCATAACACTCAATTCTGCAAAGTGCAGCTCTGCAGGAAGCAGGTGCTCAGGGCATCCTGCTTTCATATTTTTTTAAATCATAGACTGGCTTGGGCTGGAAGGGACCATAAAGATCATCTCATTCCAGCCCCCTGCTATGGGCAGGGACAGTTTCCACTATCCCAGGTTGCTCAGAGCCCCCTCCAGCCTGGCCAGGAATGGGGCTCTACTCTCCCACCCAGCTGGTCCAGCCCCAAGCTGGCTTGGAGTGACCTCCCCTGGCTCTCCCTGCTCCACTGCTTTGTGCCCAGCTGTGGTTTGCATGGTCATTATTGACCCTGCTGGGACACACTCTTGACACCTACAGTTCCAAGGGCCTTATTTGCCTTTCCCCCCCCACCTAATTCCAGAAACACATCACCAGGACTTGCTGCTTGCAGGCCAGATCTGAATCCTCTCCAAGGCAGGGGGACAGCACCGTGCTGAGCATCAGCATCAGAGTGGGGAGGTAAGATCTTACAATTTATCCTCCCTTTTGGTCCAGACACCCACAGATTTAGTCTCCTTTCCCACACTCTTTCTTCAGCACATAAAACCAAGGTTCATTTCCATTCCCAAACCCTTTTATGACCTGCACCTAAAATGGAGAAGACATTTTCTAGCCTACAGGGTAGAGGCTTTGCTAGTCAAAAGCAGCAACTTCAATTCCCATGCTGAGGCTCAGAGTTTTATAGCAAACCCTTCCTACCCTTTATTATCTCCTTGCCAAATGGTTTGGTGCATTAATTATGACTATCATCCACTATATGGAATGTATTTCAACAGTGCTTTTGGGTGAAGAAGGAAAATGCAATATGCCAATTTACGAGTAATTTTCATGCAATTTGTGTGCACCCAGATCCTGTGAGGTGGGGAACACTTCTTGAACCTTAGAGCTTTCTCATTCAGTTTTCAATAGTAACGTATTCGAGGAGCTCAGGGTGGCCTCGGGAACAAGGACACGGAGTGAGGGGTGGAGAGTGGGCGGAGAGCAGTGCAGGGCAAGGCCAGCGCTGCCTCGGAATGAGGGGATGGGGGGATCGGGGA
>VZTR01005366.1:471186-493341 GCA_013400775.1 Chaetops frenatus | reverse complement strand
CCCGGCTCCCATCCCACCCACGATCGAATTGATGATCCCATCCATGATCCCATCCAGCCCCGATCGCATCCATGATCCCATCCAGCCCTGATCCCGGCTCCCATCCCATCCCCGATCCCATCCCCGATCCCATGCATGATCCCATCCAGCCCCGATCCCGGCTCTGATTCCATCCCCGATCCCATCCCCGATCCCATCCATGATCCCATCCATCCCCGATCGCCGGCACTGCCACCGCTCCGGCCTCCCGGCCCCGGTCTCCAGTTCATGCAGCGCTGGCCAAAGCTTCCCCAGCCGCTCTGCCGAGCGCCCGTGGTTTCACTTTAAGCCCGGTTCGCTCCCATCCGCTCCGGACCAGAGCTCAGCGCTGGGAAAAGGCTTTTTGGCCGCCCCCGCTGCCTGCTAAAGGTTCAGCGGTGGGGGTTGGACGGGAGGCACGGTGATGCTCCAGGGCTGGCGGAGGTGTCCCCCCGTCTGCAGGTGTGTCCTGGCACAATCCTCGGCACTGCCAGGGCAGCAGGGTTTTGTAGCTGTTCCGCCCCCAGAGCAGCCTGGCGATCAAAGCCCGACCCGGCCAGCTCGCTCTCAGCCCTCTCCAGAGCAGGCACCCAGGGGGTTTCTGTCAAGAACAGCAGCTTTGTGTCTCCAGAAGTTGCATTGTCATTTGTCGTACAGCTTGCAGTGCCACTGAAACCAGCAGCGTTTCCCCCTTCCTTTGGAAAGCCAGCCTGCTGTTTCTGGCTGTATTATGTGTTTTCATACACAGCCTTTCATCTGCTTGGTACCTGTGCTTGTCTCTCCTTCCCACAGCACAGCTGAGCGCTGGTTCTGTAAATAACAATTGCAAATGTCTTTACTCCTGTTTTAAAGGAAAACGTCACATCAAAGAAACACAGAACGTGCAGAGTTGGGAGGGACACACAGGGATCATCAAGTCCAACTCCTGGCCCTGCAGAGGACATCCCACAAATCCCACCCTGTGCCTGAGAGTGTTGTCCAAATGCTCCTGGAGCTCTGGCAGCCTTGGGGCTGTGCCCATTCCCTGGGGAGCCTGTTCAGTGTCCCACCACCCTCTGGGGGAAGAACCTTTCCCTGATATCCCCCCTAAACAGTTGGAAAGGCAGCTCAGTTACTTTGCTAAGGTATGACAGAATGGCCTGGGTTGGAAGGGACCTTAAAGCCCACCTCCTTCCAACCCTGCAGCCTGGATTGATCCCAGGGGTTGTCCTGACCCAGGGGCAGCACCACTTGGTCTTGTTAAACCCCACGAGGTTCCCATGGCCCACAGTTCAACCTTGTTCAGGTCCCTCTGGATGCCCTCCCATCCTTCAGGTGTGGCAGCCCACCACACTGCACAGAATTAAGAGAAAGATGTGAATGTGGATGGGGACAGGAACTGCTCCAACCCTTACTGCTTGGCACAGCAGAGGCAGACTGACAACTTTTCCCCTGGATTTTACTAAGATTTCCCTCAGACCAGGAAAAGAAGAAGAAAACCCCACAGCAACCCCAAGGCCTACCTGTGTGTTGAGGGCTGGCTGCCAGCAGAGCTTTAGGCAGCCTCGTGTCCCTGCTGCCAGTTTGTTGGCAGCACTCTGCCTTGATGCTGCTGCAAGGGCACAGATTGACTTGACCCCCATTCTGTTAGAGCAGGACTGTGGTTTCCTGGATGAAACCGTGATGGGTCTGGGAAAGGGCAAAATGTTGGGAGTAAATCAGTAAAAAAGGCAACAAATGACTCATTCTTGTTGAATTTAAAATTACAACCAATGCCCATTCAATCAGTGCAGAGACTTACTAGAATAGTAATTTTACAAGGATGTGGGTCAGGCCCTTGAAGGAACTGTGTGCTAAAATATTGTGATGGGTAAGTGTGTTTTACAAGGGCTTTCTGGAATTCTTAAGCTGCCACAGTGGGAGAGAGGGAGAAATGTATTTCATAGCTGGAATGTGCTTCAAGTGACCTGGTTTTGTTTGGTTGGGGTTTTTCTCTGTTTTTCTAACTGCACTTTTGTTGGCATCTATGTGAGAATGGACTGCAATGTTCACGTGCAGTTTTAAAGCTGCAGGTTTCACTGCCTTCAGTGGTTAAAATGATAGGGAATCCCTCAATATAGGCAACTTTACATAGCAATGTATGACCAGTGCACAGAATAGATGCCTGCAGTTCTGTACTTTTTTTCATGCTCTGGATTGTATTCCGTAATAAATGAAAGCACAAACCAACCAGATCCACCAAGAGTGGAGTTAGCCTGGGTGTGAAGCATCACCAGCAAATACCATCTGTATGCTCACATTGGCCAGGAATATAAAGGATTCCCAAATCCCCGCCCCTCCACTCAGTGTGTACAAAGAAAGGGACTGCTTTCAAATTGAAAACATCCAGCTATCAGCAGGGAGCAAAGCAAGGAAGGAGGCTGATGTACATCCCAGCAGGAATGGGATGGAGCTGGGCAGCAAGGCGTGCACAGCAGCTCCCTGTGGCTGCTGAGCTGGAGGCTTTTGTTCTGCAGGGCAGGATCAGGTGGGGAGGCAAGGCCCTTGCTGGCACAGAGAAATCGAGCTCCATCTGTGACAGAGCAGCCTGTGAGGGTGACTGGCTTTCTGAAAGGCTTGTGCTGAAATTTAGCAGCCCCTGGTGTGTTCTGGCAGGGACTTGTACTGAATCCAGGAGTGCTGCTGAGGTCCCCCTGTCCCCCTCCCAGGTACTCACCTGAGTGTATTTGCCTACCTGTTGTCCTACTAAAGTCTCATTCTAGTCATAACCTCTGGTAGACTTGTGGTTTGTTTGTTTGTTTATTTGTTTTTAAATCACTACCCCTGATGAAAATTGAACAGCTTAGTGAATGCCTCAGGCTGTTGATGGCTTTGGGAGCAGCACAGCCTTGCTTCCCATAATTGTGTCCACACTGGGACTTGTGCCAATAAAGATCTTTTACTAAAGATATTGAATAGTAATTGATGTAGTTATACCAGTATAGAGGTATATCTATAGAGAGGTGTGTATATATATATATATATATAAAGGGAAAAAAATCTCTTTGCTTCTTTGCAAATGTTCCACGAAGGTTGAAATTTGGGACTGTGTAGAGGCAGAAGTTGTCTGGTTTGAGCTGTGTTGGTAGAATTAAGCACTCTGGGGCTGTGGCAGGGATACTGCTACATTGATGTTTCCAATTAATATTGATTCACTTAAATCACAACAAAATAGATGCAGCTCTCTGGAGTTTGTAGCTATCTGGTGGGGACTGTGCAGATCTGAGGGCTTGTTGGCAGCAGAAGGGAGGTGATCTGCTCCCAGCCATCCTCACGAGGCTCCAGGGTGAGTGCTACCTGTCTGCCCCACACTTTCACTGTCTCTGCTGCTTGCCAGTCCACAGGTAGAGCTGCCTGAAGTCACTCACCCAGCAGAAGACTGCTAATGTTGAGGCAAATCAGTGAAAAAAGTCACTTGTTCTATGCTCGATTAATGAGCTGAATTAATTCTCGCGTGGTTTTGGCGAGCAACAGAGGCAGTGCAAGACCAGACAGGGCACTCTGGGGAGGGAAAAGGAGATGCACTGCCTGTTTTAGAGGCCACAAACCACTGGCTAAGGTGCAGCATCACAGAATGACAGAATGGCTTGCACTGGCAGGGACCTTACAGACTAATTCCACCCCCCTGCCATAGGCATGGAGACCTTCCACTATCCCAGGCTGTTCAAAGCCCCATCCACTCTGGCCTTGAACACTTCCAGGGATGGGGATAAGGCTGGACAGCACAAGTAAAAAAAAATTTTTTTTCCCCCAGAATTGCCACATTTGCTTTCCCAGACTGGTTATTTCAGCAAGGCTGTAGAAAGATGCCACTTTTCACATACAGCTTTCTGGCTGTTTGTAATTGTCTCCTGGCTGAAAACTGGCATTCCCAGCGAGCTGCTGGTCTGTGGGAGCACATCCTAACTTTTTTCAGGCACAAATCAGGCAGGCTGGTTTGAATAGTTGCAATAGTCAGTCAGAGCTCATCTGGAGGGAAAGGAGGAGTGCTCAACTGGAACTGCTCCACAAGCAGTTGGAAGAGGCCAACATCCAGCAGAGGGGCTTGGGGTGGTAACAGATTTTACCAGCAGAGCCAGATTCAGAAGATGACAAGTTCACAGCCAAAAGAAAAAAATCACCTCTAGATCCAAAGTGCATCATACCCTTACAAAAAGCAGTATTCAAGACTTTTTTTTTCTTTTTGAGGAGGACTCAGGCTACTTTAATGTATGTTTTGCTGAATTTTTTCCGCCTGTAAATTGCACTAATCTTCGGATCCTTCCAGCAGCTTGAGTCCTGCCTATCAGTACAGAACATTAAAGCCTGCAAGCAGGAGTCAGAGTACAAAACCTGGACTTTGTGTGGTGGAGTTTGGCTTGCCATCTGCCTGACAGAGCCAAGGAAGCACAGCAGTGAGGGCATGCTGAGCAGGATCCCACAGGGAACACAAACCCAGGCCAGTTGCTGAGGAAGGTGGTTGCCTTTTTCTCTTAGTCCAGGAACCCAAACAGGGTGGGTGTCACACTCAGTGCACAGTTCTCCACAGCATCACTGCTATAGTGGATTTGGACCTTCAGGAGATGTGGCTCTCAATGAGTTCATTCTTTTCTCTTATTTTTTTTTTTTTTTTTTTTTTTCTCTGTCCTTCTGTCTGCCTCGTTAATTATTAATTCAGTGTGTTGAGAGCCGCATTCTTCCGAGCGGCTCCTCCCATGTTTCCAACCTGGGCAACTTGTCTTGCCTTATTAGCCTGTGGACTAAAATTGCTCCTTCATGAAGGACTGTCCTCTGGAAAGGAACCCAGGTGTCAGAGTGTACAGAAGGTGTGTCATCCCAGCCTTGTGCTGTGTTATGAGAGCTGCCTGCCTTACCCATTAAGCAGCTTTTCTACATGACCTCAGCAGCGCTCGGTAAAGCGGCCTCAGGTTGTCGGGGGCTCTGTGGTCTTTTCAGCACATGCAATTAATCAGGAGGGGAAAATAAATCTAGCACCAAAATGAGCATTTTACTGGAAAGGAATTGCAATCTCTGTGCATAATTTAACACTTTGGGGAGGGAGCGTTCTCTGCTTGCCTGAAATAATTTAGAGGCGGTTTTGAAATAGAACACGTTTGTGTAAATATGTCTTGGGATTAAAGAGCTCCCATGTAGTTCCTGCAGCATTACATCTCTGTCTATAGGCTATGCCATACAGAAATCTCTAAACCCTGTTATGCAAAACTGTTTCTCATATGAAGAGACTCAAAATAGTGCTTCTGGCATGGTTTCATTTTTTCCCTCCTAAATGCGGGTCTGTAGCATAAAACCCAAGGCAAGGTAACTCTGTGCCTGTTTTATACATGGGAAAACTGAGGGGAAGTTTGGCTGAAAGTGGCCTCAAGCTAGCAGTTCACATTCTTCAGTACTTGCCAAGGAAAGGAGCTGTTTTGACCATGTGGGTTTCCCCAAATTGCAGCCCTCAGAGTTACAGCTTGCTTTTTAAAGCTGTCCCAAAGTTACCTGATTGATCTGCTCTAGACCCCAGTGTATGGATCAAAGGCTACATCTGTAGTTCATCCTGTGTCCTGCATTAGAAACACAGAGCAATTTCTGGACCCTCAGTGAGAGATCCCACGGTGACAAAGTGGATAATACATTTTTGTATGGAATTTGCAAATACGTTGGGGCCCACTGACATGTCCTATTTACAAACACCCTTGCACTGCCCTTCTTTCTCATTTCCTCTGAGACTGGGGAGCTTGTTTGGGATCAGATGGTGGTGGCCTGCCTCTTTGGAAAGCTCACCAATTGTGTGTTCAAGGCCTAAAGGATCTCTGGGCTGGTGCCAGCACAGCAGGATCAGAATCTCAGGTGACAGGCCTCAGTGATGGCATTTAGAGATCCCTTTTTGCTGTGACAATGCTGTGATGTTTGCTCAGCTAAGAATAGGCACTTGCAATAAGTTTCCCATACGGCGCTTTCAATACAGGTAAACAAAAGCTCTCTCAAGTAAGTGAGGAGCAGTGTTTTGGGTTAATGCATTTTTAAAGCTGGGCCTCATTTATTTTACAATTAAACAAAACCTGTTGGGTAGGTTGGGCTGCAGGTTGCCACACACACTTCGGGCTCCAGTCATTTGCACTCCTTAGCCAATGGCCTCAGCATTTTACCTTCATGCATGTCATCTGTAAGAGGGCAGAAGCTTTGAGTTTCTCCAGGATGAGGAACCTCCTTGCTCAGTGCAAAAATGCATTTTCTGATATCTGAGTCAAGCTTATTTCATGCATTGTCAGGTCCCCCTGCAGGGGACTTGTGTTGGGGACCTGGAGCCATGCAGAGGTCAGAAAGGGAGAGCCAGGGAGTTCATTCTCCTGCTGAGACCGAGGGTTACAGATGGTTTAGGGGCCACAACAACATTTAAGTGGAACTGAAGGGTCACCTACCCTTCAGTCCCTTGTTCAGCTCCCACTGAACTCCAGAGCTGTCCACACTCACATCACACTGCCCCCTTCGGCTGTGCCTCTTCTGCAGTTTCGTTCTCTGTGAATTCCATTTTTTTTCACTCTGAGTTTCCTAATGTTCCTCTTGCAGACAGGTAATCAGTCTGGCTGTTGGGCTTGGCATTCCTTATCCCATTCCAGGAACAGGCCCCTGGAGATGAGGCATGTGGGGCTTCCACTGGACCGAGCTCTGTGCATTTTCCTTTGATGCCTTGAAACGGAATCCCTGCTGCTCAGAGGAAAGCTGCAGCTCTGAACCTGACCCCGACAGCTTCCTTGGGGATTACTGCAGTCAGGTCCCTGCTGCATCAGATAAAGCTCACCTCACTCCATCAGCTAAGCAAGAACTTTCAGTCTGCTCAGTTCAGGGTATGGGATATTTGGGATTGCAGCAAGCCATGATCCTGTCTGGGGCAGGGTGAGGAATTCTGTTCTCCCCTGCTTGTCTCCCACTGATGTCCAAACCCACGAGGAGCTGCTTTGTTTTGTTCTTTTCCCCATTTTGTGCCTCTGTTGGAGGAACATCCAGAGCTGGCTTGATTTCTGCCCCACCCTTGGTAGAGCCCTGAATACATTAGTGGTTCCTGCAGAACTCCAGAAGGGAACCACAGGATTGATTTTGGCTGTAAGTGATCAAAACAGGGATTTTTAAACAGGTGTCAGAACTGCTACCAGTAACAGGATTTGGAGGGCAGTGATTGCATCATTACAGAGCAAGTCAGGATTTTGCCAGGAATTAATTTGGCCAAGGATTCTTACTAAAACTCCCAGCCAGCAGCAAAACCCCACCAGTACAACCCCAGTTTAGCCTGGTGAGCTGTTGTCAGGAGTCAAGGGAAAGGCAGATCTGCAGAGCAGACAAAAGCTGCATTAAAGCACCTGCATGCCCTGGCACACCAAGGACAGGGAGCAGGTTTTACATGGTTGGGAAGTGTTTTGCCCAAAACACTGCCTGGTTTTTGTGATTGATTGAACACCTCGAGCACTCTTCCCTTTGCCTGGCTGGGTTGTGTGCGTGCATTTGGTGCATGGATTCTTGCACAATCTAATCTGAAATTAATTTTCAGCAAAGAGCTTACGTGTACAATGGAGGAAGTGCACTGGCTGAATGTATTTTTGCCCAGGCACCTCCAGTGCGTGCAGAAACCTACCAGAAAAAAGCTGTGAAGAGTGACAAAAAGATTAACTGAACAAGCTGAGTGTTATAATGTGTGTATTTTGCCCTCAGCCCTCACTATGACAACACCTTGTAGCTGGCATTTGCATGGAAAATACACAGGCATGGGACACAGAAACAAAACTCAGCACTTCCCAACTGCTTCAGTAAAGTGTTCACACATCCAGAAAGTGAAGGCTAACAATATGACAGGGACAGCTGCTGTTCTGTAATGTGTTATCCCTCATCAGACTGTGAAATAATGAGAAAATGACGGTTCCTATCATTATCCCATAACTCGTGGGCTTTATTGCTGGGCTGTTGCAGCTTTACTGTGTTGTTTTGGGCAAGTGATTGGAGCCTGTGGTGCCTCGGTTTCCCCTGCTGCACAATGTGGGGAACACCCACTGCACAGGAGTGACAGGACAAGGGGGATGGCTTCAAAGTGACAGAGAGGAGCTTTAGACTGGATATGGGGAAGAAATTCTTTATTGTGAGGGTGGGGAGGCCCTGGCACAGGGTGCCCAGAGAAGCTGTGGCTGCCCCTGGATCCCTGGCAGTGTCCAAGGCCAGGCTGGATGGGGTTTGGAGCACTCTGGGATAGTGGAAGGTGTCCCTGTCCACAGCAGGTGGAATGAGATAATCTTTAAGGTCCTTTCCAATGCAGGCCTTTCCATGATCTGCCCTTGGGAAGCAGCTTGCAAGAGCACCTCACGAGTCTTGGTGGGAAGAGCCCACCTGTGAGGATGCAAAATGTTATTCTGCAGGTTTTTTCTCAAGAGATTGCAGCAAAAAATCAGCCTCATCGAGTCTGGACACCATCCCAGGCTGGGCAGGGCCCCTTCCCCCTGTGAAGGGTGCAGTGAGAGAAGTGGGGTGCTGCCGGAAACACATCTGATGTGCCACTTTCTGTTCATCAGCACAGGGGCTCTCACAGCTGTAGAATCACAGGGTACTTCTGCTTGGTTTGCTTTGTCTCACAGGAGAAGCCCAGCTGACTTTTCCTTCCTTCCTCTCTTCCTTCCTTCCTCCCTCCCTTCCTTCCCTCCAACGAGTTGGTGGGGGCAGGGCCCTGTTTCTGAGCTCACCAGAAAAAATTTCAACACACGTAAAAATTAAAATGTTTCAGGTCATTTAGAAATACTGTTTTTTGTTTCATGATGTATCAAAATAAAATAATTGCTAGACTTAGCTAGACTTAGGATTCTGGAAGCAAAACCCTGTTCTCTCTCTCTCTTTCTTTTTTTTTTTTTTAATGAAACATTTCTTTGATCTCAATTGGAAGTTAAGGGTTTGAGGGATTTTTCCTATCCATACAGAAGACAAACGAAAAAATCAAAAGGGTGTGTTAATTATCATGAGGCGTTACAGAAAATGTACTTACACCAATGGTAAGGGAAAACAGAGTCTGAAAATAATTCAAACCAGAACCTGAGATCCAAACACTGAATGCTTTTGAGGACTTCTGAAATCCAAACATTGGTACTGCAGACTTTTAAAAAATAAGGCAGAACTAAATGAAATGTCAAAAGTTGAGATTGTTTTTTTCACATTTGGCTCTCTCTTCTTCAACCTTTGGTCCTTTTTTGTCTAACTCTTTTTCAGTAGCTACAGTGGCCACTTGGGCAGTTTTTTCTTTCCAAGGAGATGCTACAGAAGCAAAATAAAAAGAAAATAAAAGGGGTGAACAACAGGACTGTTCTGTCAGTAGGAAATTTCTCCAGGATTTCTCTCCCATGGTGACAGTGCTACTCCAGTCAGCAGTCTTCATCATCTGCTGCATCACAGGGCATTTGCAGTTATTTTTTCAGAGTATTCCTTATAATACTGAAAACACCCCTCTATTTTAAGTTATGGAAAACCTGCTGTATTTCTGAGGTTTTGGAGCATTGCAGGGATGATTTCTCATTTATTAAATGCTCTTTTGCTTATGATATTATCATGTGATTTTTAAAGATATCCCAATGTCATGGTTCAACCCCAACTGGCAACTCCTTTTATTTATGTCAGACCTTATCTGCAGTTTTTCACAGCCTTCAGTTTTAAATGGAGACGAAGCAAAAGGAGGTTGTGGCTTATCTTTCTTATGCTGTTGTTTTTTCAGAAGCATAATTTAGGCATGATAAGGGAGGGAACGTCACAGAAAAGTTCTCTCATGGGGACTTCAAAGTCTTTGTAGCACCCTGTGGCATCCTCTTGTGTGGTTTATTTGGGGGTGAAAGTTGGGAAAACGCCTTTGGAGATTTTTGTATAGTTTGGATGGCTAAAAAGAGAATGGAAGTTTGACTGCAGGGTGGAAATGAGAAACAAAGAGAGCAGTTCACCCCTCCCCAGCAGTGTGACCCCTTGGAGGCTGTGCAGCTGTTCAAGGGGGGCACCACACAGCAGAAATGGCTCTTCTTGGGGTTTCTGCTGGGAGGGAAGGTAGAGCAGCCTGTGGAGCTTCTGTCCTGCTCCCAACATGGGCACATGCCAAGCCTGGGGAGGGCAGAGGTTACCCTGGGAGGCTTTCCGTGCTGCTGTGGATACCAGCTGGTTTCATTTAGGCTGAACACAGGGCTGGGCCTGAAAAGAGCCAAATATGAGAGGGCACCATGGTGGTCTAGAACAAGGGAGGTGCCTTGATGTAGGCTCTGATACAAGCCTGGAACAAATCATATGAAATCCTTTCAGCTCTTTGAGCTTAATGTGAGGGTACCGAGGGTGAAACTGATGGCATTAAAACCCTTTCTGCTTCCTTAGTTGCAGAGCAGGCTGTTTACAGCAAAGATTACAGACCATGGAAAATCGATTCAGAGGGTGCTGAGCTCAAATCCCACTGCAGTGAACTGCTGAAGCCATCCCAGGGCCATTAGAATGAGTGCTAAGTGCTTGTGCTTTCAGTGCTGCACAGGACCTGGAGGGACTTGGCCTGTGCAGAGGGAATTGCCCAGGTAGAGGCATTACAGAGCTGAATTTCCCCGAATTTGCAGAGCCAGTTTGTGATCACACCCGTATTTCTGACAGATATCTTAGTGCTTCCAAGTTACATAACAACCACCAGCAGATGGGTTCCCCTTTGGTGATGTAGCAGAAAGTGGTTTTCTCCCAGAGACAGCTGTGCTGGGAATCAGTGGTTTGTTCCCACACATCCACACAGAAACTCCTGCTCTCCTGTAACTATACTGGCTTCATTTTTAATTGCAGTCCAGGACAAACACTTGGCACTTTCACAACTGGCAGCTGTGAACAGACATGATGCAAGGACTTCTACTCATTTAAAGTTCTGTTTTATGCCTAATTTACACGTACTGCCTGAGAAAGTAAAAGAACACATGCTTCCTAAAAACCATAAAGGTGCACTTTCTTTGGAATGAAGAGTCTGAATGTCTTTGGTGGGACTTCAACAGGACATGCCTGAGGCCTCAGAGTTTAGCACCAAAGCTGCTAATGTTTCTCAGGGAGCTTGATGCAGTGGGAGGGGAAGGTTAGAGAGCTCAGGGATGCTCTGTGGTGACTCCTGTTCCATAGAGGAGTTGCCAAAACTGTGCAGGTTCTGGTGTCACACTAATGGTGAACTATGCAAGCTCTGTGGTGTTGACTTTGAGGCAAAGTCATGTCAGTTCTTAGGACATCCCAAGGTTGGATATGGCAGTTAAGTCTAATTGTTTTTTAGTTCTTCCTGCTGTTCTTACTGTTGCTTTTCAGAGGTGATCTCAGCTGCAGGTCTAGATTTCAACCCCCAGGTTTTGTTTTTTTTTTCAGTTGAGAGTTTGGGTGCATTGTTCAGCCCATGGTGAAGAGTAGAGAACAAAATGGGACAATGTGTTTAAGCATTGGAGGTGGAATACCTGATTCCTTGTCTGTGGAATGTTCCATGACAGGAGAAATCCTGCTGTTTGGCATGAAAGGTGGTAGTAATGAAGCTGAGGGTGATGCTGCAGGGCAGGAGACTGCTGTGGTCTCCAGGTAATCTCCAAGGATTTAGCAGGACTGTGGAAACAGGAGTAGATGCAGGATGGGACTGGATGAAAACCAGCAAGGAGGAGGTTCTGTGAGACAATTAGATAAATAGACAAAGTTTTGGAAAGCAAGGCAAAGGAAAACAGTGATTCTGGAGGAAGACCTCATCAGGAGATACAAGGAAGGTGCCTCCTGTGCACTCACAGTTCAGGTGGGGCTGGAATACAGGTGCATGGTGTGAATCCTGCCCCTGGAGCCTTCCCATTTCCTTGGGAATCTGCCCCTGGCTGGGAGGTGCAGCCCTTCTCTCAGCTTAATAACGGGGAGCTCATGGGCAAGAACTGTCCTGGGTACAAAGTTTCACTTCAATCACCAGTGGCTTGTAGGTGTAGGAGGTTGCTCTCCTGCTTCTGATTGCAGGATCTGGGCCTTTGCTGGCAGAAGTTCTTCTGTTGCTCCTGGGATCTGTTATTTCTTAATCTTTCAAACATGCCAGAACTTGGCTGACAATAAACTGTTCTCACCAGATAGGGGCCTATAAAACCTTCATAGAAACCTCTGATCAAACTGATCATTTGATTAGATTGTCTCCCAGGGAACAGATCTGGTGTAATAATGGTAGTGAGAGGAAGTGGCTCTTGTTTCACCAGAACCACATTGTTCTGCTGCAGATCTGCTCCCTGGCAGGACTCTTTGATCCCTTTAGTGGCAGCTACCTGGTGTGTAACCAGGTGGGGAGTAGATATTGCACTCTCAAGTGCATTTTTGATGAGGTAAGAAGAGGGAATATGAGTCTGTATTTTTGCTCTTCTCATGGTGCTCTTCTGCAACATTTAGAAAATGTAACCTCTGAAATTATTTGTCCATGAAATACTTGAAGTAACACACCCAGCAGAGAGAAACAGGGGGTTACAGCAGTGACCTGGGTTCTGACTGCAGCTCTAACAGAGATGTTTGTGACCGTTTAAGAAGTTTACATGCAACTTCCTGTGCCTGATATTTCTATACAATGGGGATAGTTGTATTTCCTTTATTTAAAAATAGTGATTGATAATCCTTGGACAATGTGCTATGTAAGAGTACTGTGCATGCACATTAACCTGTAAAGCTCCCTTGGGATTGGACATAAACTCTTCCCTGCATTTTGGATGGGCCAAAAGCATAAAATCATAGAAAGACTTGTGTTGAGAGGGACCTTAAAGCCCACCCAGTTCCAAACCCCTGCCATGGGCAGGGACACCTTCCCCTACCCCAGGTTGCTCAGAGCCCCATCCTGCCTGGCCTTGGGCACTGCCAGGGATCCAGGGGCAGCCACAGCTTCTCTGGGCACCCTGTGCCAGGGCCTCCCCACCCTCACAGGGAACAATTTCTTCCTCATATCCAACCTAAACCTACTCTCTGTCACTTTGGACAGAAAGGAGGTTTAGCCCCTTGTCCTGTCACTGCAGGCCCTTGTCAAGAGTCTCTCTCCGTCTTTCCTGTGGGCTCCCCTCAGGCACTGCAAGGCCACAGTGAGGTCACCCCAAAGCCTTCTCCTCTCCAGGCTGAACAATCCCAATTCCCTCAGCCTTTCCTCCCAGCAGAGCTGCTCCATCCCTCTGCTCCCCTTGGTGTCCCTGCTGTGGCCTGGCTCCAGCAGCTCCCTGTCCTTGCTGAGCTGGGCCCAGGGCTGGATGCAGCCCTGCAGAGGGGTCATTTAGTACTCTTCCACCAAAGTAGAGCCAGAAATTCCCAGTCCTTCACCAAAGTAAGGTCAGATATTCCCAGTCCAGGATCCTCTTGGTCTGAAGGGCAGGAAATCAGCCCAGCAGGGGTTAATGCAGCCATGACCTCTCCAGCTGGACTCCAGCTGCTGGGCCCAGCTGCAGAGAAGGGAAAGGGGTGGAGAGCAGTGCTGCTAGTCCAAAGGTAGGAAAGGCCTCGTGTTACAGAAAGTAAAGGCCTCTCCTTTTGCCACGTTCATTTGCCTCCTGAGAAGTCCATCCTACTTCGTTTCCCTCCTCACTCATTGGTGAAGGAAGAACCTTTTCTAAATTTGAAGATGGACACCATGCTCAGTAGTGAAAGCAAACAGAGCACACTCTGTTCAAAAGAGCCTGAACATGAACTAACTTCCTCATATTGAAGACTCACCTGTGCCTGACATAGCTTTGGATCGGCTCTGACTTCAATCTAAGCTAAAATGGGTGGTCTTTGTGCCTGTTCTCTTCCATTCACTTAAATGCAAACTTCTCCCCCTGAGGACAACTGAGAGACTCCCTCCATAAATGTGTACTTTTTTAGATGTGTTTCTGTAGCGGCTGCAGAGAGAAGCTTAATTGATTTGTGTAAAGTCTAGGAGTCATAAACTCTAAAAAATGTTTCAGAAATGATAACATCATCCATTTTCACTGTCAAACCCTGTTTCCTTAGAGACCAAGAGGGCTGACAGCCTCTCTTTATCGTGACAAGCAGCGTTCACATCTCTCCCCAAAGCTCTGAAAGCAGACTCAACCTTCCCTGCAATTATGAGTCAGCTTTTATAGCCAGGGTGACTCAAAGACACAACCCTGGCACCTGTTCCCTGCCTGCCTGGCTTTGGGGAGCGCTGATGGTGGCACACAGAGCAAAGGTAAACAGGAGCCTGTCCCTTCCCAGAAGCTGTTTGCCTTGGGAGATAAAGAACAAAAGCTGCTCCTTAAAGGTGCTCCCAGCACTGCGGCTGGAAGAGTGGGGCTTTGTAAGGGAGGTCTTGTGTCACTTGCCTTGCAGAGGGAGCGGCCTCAGGGATGGATGCCAGGGCCTCTCACACTTCCTTTGGCACCTTATTTTGCCTGCTCAGTGCACCTTCAGAGGGAAGGAGGAGGGGAAATTCTGTTAGCTAATTGTATTAACACTACTGAGGCACCTCATGGATGAAAGGCACTATTTAAGGGGTTATTATTATTATTATCATCATCATCATCATCAAAGGACAAAAAAATTTCCTCAAGAGAGGAAGCTGCTCTTCACCTTGCCCAGTCATGCAACTAGAGATGTGTGAAGGGAGGGAAAAACAAGGCTCCACTTCACACTACCAAGCAGGTACCAGTGTTAAGTTTAGATGCATAATGCTAGTTTTGATTTTTCCTGGCAAATTTACGACATGCAGCTGCAAATAAGATCCCCAAACCCAGAACTGGCTGCTCAGCTTTCCCATGTATGTCATTGTCTGAAGTAATTAACCACTGCCATGTGAAATCTCAGCCAGGATACCTCTCTGCCCTCCGTGTGGTTGCCATGTGCATATTCCCATGAAAAATAAGTTCAAGTGGAGGGAAATGCTGCTCAGTGAGTATTTGCACTTGGTCCTGTCAAGTAGAAAAGGCGTTTTTCACTTCCTCAGAGACAGCTGTGACACATCAGGCCTGGCACAGGGATTGGTATTTCCAGAAAAAAGGTACAGTTTCGGGAGGTGAGGTTTGAAACCGGGAAGCAGAGCCAGGCTGGGAGAAGCGTGAGATGTGAATCTGAGCAATTCCCAGACAAATTCCACACAAAGGTGAAACTGCAGAGCTGGTGTGGTTCTAGCAGCTGTAAGTGCTGCCTGAAGGCAGGAGTGTGCACAGGGATCCAGTCTGACCATGTGGGTTAAGAGTGGATCTACAGCTTATCAGCTTAGGGGGGAAGGAGAAGAGGAGGAGGATTTAGGGATTTCATCACAGGATAAATGTGGGTTTTTTTGTCTTCTTTGCCACCTCTGCCTTCATAAATCTTTACAAGATGTTACAGATTCTGGATTGCTTGTATTTTGAGCTTATTTTGCTCTTATTTGCTTTTATCTTACTCTGGCTTATGCTGAAGGCAGTTGCAAGGTAAGGGTCTCCCATCAAGATACAAGCTACCTGCATGAGAGGAAGTGTTGAAATGAGGGTACTGGAATTCTGTCACTGTGCCCAGCAGCTCAAAACCTTTCTGCAGGATAGCCAGAAGCTTCCCAGCATAACTCCAGTGATCCCCGTGGGGCTGTTTACATCTCATATTTCAGGAGCCCTGGTACAAGTGTTTTCTGGTGGCTGGTGTTAATCATGATAGTCAGAACAGTGCCAGCAGCCCAGAGCCACGGAAGGGATTTTCTGATTGCAGTAGAATTGCGTAGGATCTGTGCATGTTTGCCAGTGAGCATGAATCACAGTCTATTCCTGATAAGTCCACTGACAACCATAGTGCTTCAGTGACAGGAAGGGAAAATTATAGTAGGTTCGTTTTTCCTGTGTATTTTGGGTGCACACCTATGTTAGCAGAAAACAGTCTCAAAAAGAAGCATTCTGCCAGGACGAGGAAGGCAAGAGCCTCCCCAGATGCATTAGAAGAGCACTACCAGCAGGTTCAAAGAGATGATTTTTCACTCTCTGTTCAGCACTGCTGAGGCACATCTGGAGCACTGGATGCAGTTCTTGGGTCCCCCAGCATTAGGCAGACATGGAAACACAGAGTGAATCCAGCCAAGGGCCTGTAAGGTGATTAAGGGATTGGTGCATCTGTCCTACAAGGAGAGGCTGAGAGTGTTGGGCTGATGAGGCTTGGTGGATTTTATCCATGTGTATAGAGAACTGACAAGAGGATATAAAGAAGACAGAGCCAGGCTTTTCCCATGATATGACAAGAGGCAAATACAGGAGAATCTACCTTAAACAGAAAAAGGCTTTTTTACTGTAAGGGTGATCAAACACTGGAAAAAGTTGCCCAAAGAGGTTGTGGAGTCTCTGACCTTGGAGATATTAAAAATCCAGCTGGACATGGTCCTGAGCAGCCTGATCCTGCCTTGAGCAGAGGGTAGGATTAGTTGGTCTTTGGGGCTACCTGGAGAAGTGATTACCTGTAAGACCAGGTAGCCAGACCATGATGTTCCATGCTGGAATATGTGTGGGATCAATAAACCAGACTCTGGAAACTGTAGAAAGCTCTTCAGAGAGCCACTGATGGTGTGAGGAGAAGCCCTAATGAGCTCAGAGAGCTGCTGGTTGCATGTGACCATGCAGAGGCTGCCAGGTCAGGTTCATCCCTGCTCGGGCAGCCACAGCTTGGGACAGACAAAAGCACCTTCAGCTCACCTGTCTGGTTGTGTGGCAAAAAGGGACTGGTAGCAAAGCAGGCAACATTGGGAGGCTTAAGCTATTTTAGGTCAGCTGTGGGAAAAGCAGACACCCACCAGGAAGCCTCAGGTTCAGGTTTTGGGGAGGTGAGTGGAGCTGCAGCAGCAGGGGCAAGGAGCCAGACAGGCCGAGTGGGACAGGTTGCAACAGAGGCAAATTAACATCCAACATCCCAGGAGCAGCTCAGCTGTTGCATCACCTGTCTGTAGGGCACTGTGTTACAAGGAACACTCCTGTGGGGGTGGTACCTCACACCTTTCCAAAGGCTGGGAGATGGCTCCACACCACCCGAGTTAACCCACGGTGAGAAGGAGCGGGTTTGGCTTTTCCAGGCCTCTAAGTTCAGAATGGGCATTCCTTTTGCCAAATTTTTGCATTATTCCAGAGACACTTCACCAGAAAATGGGAAGCTTCAAGAAGTGAAACAATGCCAGTATCATGGGAGTATATGTTAAATTTCATATCATTGTTGAGAAGTTAGTTAATAACAAGAGAACAATAAGAAGCAATGCCTTTTATTTTTGCCTAAACATGGGACCAAAAGGAAAGAAATCTAAGGTTATCTACTTTCTTCAAGAATGCATCCAGAGAGAAAAAGCCCCTTTTTCTTTATCCTTTTCCAGCTAAGAAACTTCCTGATAAATACATCCAGACATTCAGTCCTAGAGTACATTTTATATCTTTAGATTGTCTTCAGAGAGTAAAAAAATCTCAGTCTGGGAAGATATTCCAGCTTTCCTATTTCTCTTCACATTTATTTATGCCCACCATATTTACCTCCAGCATATATTTAAGGCAGGCAATGGGATTTAATTCTTCCATTTCCACCCTTTCCCTCCCCTCCCAATATTGACCCGTGAGCAGTTTTATCATTCCCCATTGATCCTCCAGGCTCAGTCACCTTCTGGGCTTGATCCCTGCCAGGTTGGTAAGCCATGAAGGTCTGAGCTGTGTTTCTGAGCTGCGTGCTGACCTCATCCTGAGGTGTGTCCTCCCTCAGTGTACAGATGTGTGAGCTGATGAGTACACGCCGTGTACACTCATATCTGGGATCCACGCAGCCAGCTCCTGATGGGAGCTGCATCCCAGGGCAGCTGGCCCTGTCTGGGTGACAGAGGGCGTGGGGTGAAGAATGTTCCATTGGAGAGAGACTCCTCCAAACAAACAATTGGTGTTTGTGCCACGTGGGTGGGCGGCTCAGCCCTTTCAAAAGGCTTTCCAGAGCACAGAAGTGTCTCCAATGCAGTGCTGTGGCTTTGCCTGGAAGCAGAAAGGAAGGGACGTGAAGTTCTCCATGTTGGGGGGACCCCATCAGCTCATTAATCAACAAGAAAGATGAGCTCCAGATCGTTGCCTTGACCACACCTTTGCCCTCTGGGTGAAACCTGGGGAACACAAGGGGACACAGGGCAGCTCATTGAGCTGCACTGTGCGTACGTGGAAAACTGCCTCTGAAGTCATCTTTCCTTATGCTAAAATATTTTCAACTCACTGAGAGAAATTTAATTCTTCCCATATACACATCAAAAAATAACTTGATCCCACCCACGAATATGCAAACAAATGCATAAGTTATGCCAAGTATTTCTCCCTCTCGCTGCCAAGTAAGAAAAGGAGATTGTTACTGTGACTTCTGTTTCCAAGTACTTGGGAGGTGCTCCAATTCTGCAGCGAGGGGGACTATATAATACCTAGGCTGGAGCTGAAAGAGCTCCAGCAGCAGCTCAAAGCCTGGCTGAAATAGCTGAGTGGTGAGATTCTCCCCCTAAATGATGTTAGCAGAGCGCTACCTTTAAGTGAAAGCACACATCCACCTCCTCGAGCGCAGCTACCTTGCTGATTTCAAACAGGCTGCAAACACCCCAGCTGCTGCCCCACGGCTTTGTTGGGTGTGAAGCTGAGCCCAACATAGCCCAAACCTTGCCCAGCTGCCCCCCTCCTTGCTGGATTCTATTTTGGGCTGTGGCGAGGTGCTGGGACCGAGGCGGTGGAAGAAAAGGCCGGTTGTTCGGCAGGGGAGGTGCTCCCTGTGACACGCCGTGGGGAGGATGTGTGCTTGGAAGATGTGCAGAAACCATTAGGAGGGTGTGTGCAGCCCAGAGTGGGGGACCCAGCCACAGGGGGATGGAGCCAGGGAGGGGAAAGCGAGGGACGATGAGGGTGGAAGGAGCAGGGGTGGAGGGACAGAGTCTAAGGTAGTAATTGGGACTAAAAAAGTTACTGCTGGATGAAAAACATCTGAAGATAAACTCAAAGACCTCCTTTGGGGTGAGAATTGCTTTTAAATGTTGATTTGGTCACCTTAGAAGAACTAGCTCTTCAGGCCCAGATGGGCTGAACTGTATACAGAACCTGTGGTGAGAATAAAATCTGTCAAAGTGATCTTCCTGTTCCCACTAAACTTGCAGGGCTGGGATCATTTTGGCTCCAGAGTATTTAATGCCATAACTTCTCTAAAATGGCCTCACAGGGGTTGTTCCATTGCAGGGGGTGCCTTAGGTTTGGCCCAGACAGTGTCCTAAAGAGTTTCCTGGTCTGAGCTGGGACCAGGTGGATGAATCATCTTTATACCAAATCGGGATTTCTCTTAGTGTCAACAAAACAACAGCTGCTCTTTTAGGACACCCCTTTGCCATACAGGGACAGCACGAAGAGGTGAACCCTGGCAGCCAGAGCTGGATTTGGCCCACAATGTTAAAGGGAGCCTAAATCACAGAAGGGAGACTGTGCAGCAAAAACACACAAGAGGGTGTGAGTGAAAGGCCAGAAATGAACCTTCCTGTTTGCTCTGTGTGCTCCACACCTTCTCTGCCCCCCAGCTTGGCTGTGCCACTGGCTCAGCTCCTGCTCTCCCTGGAACCACTGCTCAAATCCTGGCAGGATTGACTCAACCCCTCTGCAATTTTGAGGCTGAAGGAAACTGTGAAACGAAAGATTCTGTGGCGAGGTGTCTGCCCCAGGACACGTGGCCAAAATTGTCCTGGTGCTTTTGGTACGTGGCGTGCTGAGCTGACTGGTCTCTTCCCATTGGGTCTTCATTCCTTCCAGTGTATTAATCACCTTAATTGCTGCCTCAGTATGGCTGAATTAGTCACGTGTTTTGAGGGAGGGAGTGTAGAGTGTATTTACTATGCACATCCTCAGTGAGTGCTGCTTGATGTAGTGCTGTTGCCATTCCTGGAGTTACAATGATGTGCACAAGCTGAAGATCTGCTCATTAAACCCAGCCATTAAAATTCACAGTAGTCCCTTGATTTCAGCTTTTAATGGGTTATTAGTTGAGATGGATTGTTTACTCTTGGATATGAAAGAAGCCTGTGGGCAATTTTTAAAAGGATCAATCTGAAATGTCTTTTATTATCTGTCAGGCTGGAAGTGTGCTGGATGGGATTTTTGTTTCTTTTCTTTAAGGGAAAATAAAACAAACGTGGGTACCAAAATGTGACCCAACCCATGCTTTTTAAAACTCTCCCTTTAACTCTCTAGACTTAAAAACAACATTTTATGGTTTTCTTTTTTTTAAATAAAATATTGCTAAAAATATTCTCCTGAACTACAAGATTTGACTGCCAATATTCAAGGCTTCAAATATGCTTTTATAGCCAAGTTACAAATCTATGAAAAATAGATTTATCACCTAAGTAGAAAATAACTTGAACTACGCCAAGATCCACATGATTCCTTTATGTTTCATGATGAAATGTCCTTTTCCCTCCCAGGTCTTGTAAAGGCTTGATATAGAGACAAATGCTTTTTAAAAGTACGTCGTAACTCAGGTTCTTAAAAGATAAAGCTCTCAACATAAAACCAACTCAAAGGACCTTATCATTCAGTTCTTTCTCTAAAGGTTTTCCATGCTCTAAATGAAATAATGAGAAGTAATTTAAGATTTTGCCAAATAGAGTGAGGAGTAAGTGGACTCATGAGCAATCACAGCAGCAGCAGCATTTCACTTGCTGGTCAGGAGCTCCTATAGTTGTATTTTTGCAAAAACAATTCCAGCCCTGTGGGACAGAGATTTCACTCTTTAGATCTGTGATTGGGAACATCTGTATCACTCTTTTGACATTCTGCTTGGAGGGGGTGTCCTGGGGGTCTCCCAACCTGAATCCCCTTGGATTGCAGTGCTGTCCCAGCACATAAAGCTCTCCTCAGAGTGTCCCAGCCTAACTTGTGTTTAATTCTGAATGCAAAAGTTGTTCACAAGCAGCTTTGTGGCTCACACAGCTCTGGGGGAGGCCTCGCACCTCTCAAGGCTCCCCAAGGCTGCCAGCTCTGCTGCCAAAACCCTCCAAGTTCAGAGGCTCCACCAGCAGCAAGCACAGAGCACCTGCCTTCCTCACAGCAAATGAGGATGAGGAAGGTGAAGGTAATTGATAGGGTCACCCTTATTAGACCCCAAATGTAACTGGGAATGGCTGGGAAGGGAGTACATCCATGGTGAATCCAACCCTCTCAGAGCCCCAGACATCCCAGCTCCCACCAATCTTATCTCAGAGCCCTCCTGCACCACTCAGCCACCAGTTACTTCTGTTTTGGTTGCCTGTTTTATCCCTGCTCTACCCCTCCAGAGCATTTCAGCCCTCCAGCTCCACACTTCCCCCTCCCTTCTGCTGGGATTGTCTTTTGTCCCTCAGCACACTCCACTCCTTCCTAAGCCCAAACCCCTGCCTCTGACGGTGCCCCAGAAGCTCCAGGCTCTCACTAACCATGCGCTGCCTCTGTCCTGGCTCCTCCAGCTCTGCCTGAGGAAATGCTGTTGCCTCCCACGTTGGCTCTCCTCACCTGCTGCCTGCTCCTGTCACCCCACTGCTTCCAGGCTCGGCCTGAACTGCCAAAAACATGGATGTGCTCCCATGGGAACTGTGCAAGACTTGGCTTAGATGGGACTCTGGGAGAAGAAAAGGGCACATCAGGGGAAAAACTGGATCTGTGGGCTCTTCAAGAGCCATCTTTGTTGGTTTGGAGTGGTTTTCTTGTGTTGTAAAACCTGTAAGTTTTTGTCTCTTTTTTTTCCCCCCATCACAGTGGCTGAAGCTTAAAGCTGTCTATATTTTAAGTATTTCTATAGAAACATCTCATCAGCATGTTCTTTTCTTAAAAAGAGCTGTGTTTTATCTGTGGTATTCCAGTAAAATCTATAAAACATCACTCACTGAAAGCATTTCAGAATGCTTGTGAAAAAGGGAAATCAGGGAAGTTCTCATTTTATAAAGCTGGGTAGAGTTGCTTGGAGTTGGTAGCATAAGAGATAACAGAGACAATTTTTTGTGTAAAACTACCCAGGATTTCAGTAGGCAATTCCAGAGGGTATTTAGGTTGGGAATAACTATCCCTACACTGGAAGAATACAAGCCCTTACAAGCTATTTCAAGCTACTTCTCCTTGTAGCTATGTCCGTGAGGCTTTAGCATAGGCTCGTTTGGAACTGGATCAAATCAAACCA
>VZTR01005366.1:408307-471160 GCA_013400775.1 Chaetops frenatus | reverse complement strand
AAAAAAAAAAAAAAAAAAAAAAAGGCAGAATAAGAGTGCCCACGTGGGGAGTTCAGACACAATACACAATATCTCCACTGACACCCTGGTGAGTGTCACAAGAGCTTCCCCAAAGAGCAATGTGGAATTCCTGCGAGCTGCTGCAGCTGGGCAGGGGCACGTGGAGGGCTCCCCTGATGGAGAGGTGGCTGCTGTCAGTTGTAGCTGAAAGAGCTCTGGGCGACGGAAGAGGAAATGACTCAGGCTAAGAGAGGAAAATCATCCCATGGCCCTGTTTGTTAAGGGAGGTGGAGGAAAACTCTCTGTAACATCATCAGCCCCGTGCAAAATATTTTCAAGGTATCAAATTGCTGGTATGAATGACATATCAGTAGATCAGAGGATTCTGTGTTTAGAATAGAGATAGACAACAGCTGAATTTTTCTTTTTTCCCCCAGCCCCCTCTCCCTTTTTCTATTCTCCTACCCATTCTTTTCCTTCTCTGTAAACTTTGGTGGTTCAGATAAACTGAAACATTGATCTTCCCGTGCCTCCCATTAGATGCAAAAGGAAATATCTGCAAGCAAGATGTTATAAACCCAAGACTTAGTCATGTGCATCCATCCTTTATAGTATTCCTGGGTTCAACCTTCAAGTTATACATTCTCCGTGCCAGTAGGATGTGAAATTTGAAAATGAAAGTATAAACAGTTTAATTGTTATTTATTCATAGCCCGATTTGTAAATGCACAATGGTGGCATAACTGCTTACATTAGCCTGAGACAATAAGCCACCAGAAGAAATGCCTTTAAATGAACAAAAACAGGTTTATACATTATTTATAGAAATTCCTTCACACAAAGATATTTCAGAGCCATCAGTGTGTGCCACGCACTGAGCAATTTCCCCCCCTCACTTTCGTGGCTGTGTCAGAAGTAGGGCATGTTTTGGCAAAGACTTGGTACATTTACATTGTACAAACTTTATAAAACACAGCAATAAGGAACCTGCAGCATGAACTTTTCCTACTGAAACTGAGTAGGAGCAGCTGGGTAGGCAGGGTGCATTTATTTGATGAAGCTTGCACTGGGTTTTGAGACTGAGATTAATCTTGCTAGGCTAGGGAAAGCTAGGAACAGGCTGGGAAGTAGGATTTGGGTAAAAGGTGCACTGATTTTTCTGTAGGAGCTGGCCTCCTCCATAAGGGGCCAAAGGGCAATTAGGGAGTAAGCATTCACAAGTAAAAGCTAAATCCAAGCAAAAAACCCCTGTGTCTGGAAGTTCTCATGGACACGAGCACTTCACACTGGGTTCAGTCAATCTTTTTGAGGGAGAGCACCCACCTTCCTTCAGCATCATTTCAAACTTGTCCCCTGTTCGTGAGACTTTGTGACGCTGCCTTCTTTTCTCGTTTGCCACACAAACAGAATATTTAATGTATCAAAAATTCTCTGTGCCTTTCACACTGATTTTTATCATGAGTTTAGCAGTGAAGGAGTATATGCTTTGAAAAAGCGTGTTTGAAAAAGACAATAGCATCTCTTAGGGGCTGAGGAGGGAGTCTTGATGTGGCTTCACTAAATGCCACACAAAATATTTCAAAAATTTGTAAGAACTAGTTCTTGAAATACTGCGAGAGAAAAGATACATTCTTACCCTGCCCCCACATTGCTAAAACTGTGCTTTGCTAGGTTTAACCTTTGTAGTTCATGCCTTCAGCGTAGGATTGGAGTACCTCAACTTACACTAAACCCCAGAAAATTCAAATAGTAAAATTCCTTCTCCTCCTCATAGAACAGCTTGTTTGGATGAAAATACACGTCGTTATTCTCCTTTTTCTAAAATGTAACCCTCTATTTCTGCTCGAGATAGATCCTCCCTCACTCCCTGTTTCTGTCAGAGTACAACTGATAGGACACCAACCCATTCCAGGAGAGTGGCAGCAATTAAACACAGCAGGCATTGATTTCATTGCCAGCAGAAATGTGGGTTCTTTTTTTGGTACAGCCAGGGATGAAGTGCACCCTCAGCAAATTGCAGATGACACCAAGCTGAGTGGTTTGTTCCCACACCTGAAGGACGGGATGGCATCCAGAGGGACCTGGACAAGCTCAAGCAGTGGCCCATGGGCATTTCATGAGGTTCAACAGGACCAAGTGCTGGTCCTGCACCCCTGGGATCAATCCAGGCTGGGGATAAACAGATCCAGAGCAGCCCTGGCAGCAGGATTTGGGGGTGCTGTGGGTGAGAGCTGGCCCTGCCCCGGCTGTGTGTGCTGAGACCCAGAGCCCCCCTGTGCTGGGCTGCACCCAGAGCCCCATCGGCAGCAGGTGAGGGGGGATTCTGCCCCTCTGCCCGGCTCTGCTGAGCCCCCCCTGCAGGGCTGCATCCAGCCCTGGGCCCAGCACAGCAAGGACAGGGAGCTGCTGGAGCCAGGCCACAGCAGGGACACCAAGGGGAGCAGAGGGATGGAGCAGCTCTGCTGGGAGGAAAGGCTGAGGGAATTGGGATTGTTCAGCCTGGAGAGGAGAAGGCTTTGGGGTGACCTCACTGTGGCCTTGCAGTGCCTGAGGGGAGCCCACAGGAAAGATGGAGAGAGACTCTTGACAAGGACCTGCAGTGACAGGACAAGGGCCTAAACCTCCTTTCTGTTCAAAGTGACAGAGAGCAGGTTTAGATTGGATATGAGGAAGAAATTGTTCCCTGTGAGGGTGGGGAGGCCCTGGCACAGATTGCCCAGAGAAGCTGTGGCCGCCCCTGGATCCCTGGCAGTGTCCAGGGCCAGGCTGGATGGGGTTTGGGGCAGCCTGGGATAGTGGAAGGTGTCCCTGCTCATGGCAGGGGCTTGGAACTGGATGATCTTTAACACAACCACTCTATGAGTCTCTGGCCTCGTGCACTGCTGCACATTTACACTGCTGTAAAGTGCCACTGCAGGACTTGCATCTCAGTGAAACGTGTGCATCTAGAAACACAGGCAGGACATCCCTGTACACACATGTGCATATGGGATCTGCAATCAAGGGAAATCCGTTGAAAGACCAGCACTGACTTCACTTCATGTTAATCTTCTGTTAAACTGAATCTTTCTCCCTTTTGCCTTTATGGAGCTGCCAGGCAGGAACTCTGTTTGCCTTTGTACAGTGTCTTGCACAATAGGCCTTTTGAATAAGATTTTACTATCTGATTACTGTATATTAATGTCTGTGATATACGTTTATTACTCAGCTAGCCAGCCTTCATCTTGTTTCACCTTGAAACAAAGGAACTGCAGAGCAGGCTTAAAGAGAGACAGTTTAGTTAGATTTCTGTAATGCTCTAATTGTACTGTTTGGCCACACACAACTTCCATATCTGCCTGTGATGTCAGATGATACTAATTATTTCTCTGCCTTGACTAAGTATTTTATTAATGAACACTTAAAGGAATGGTTGAGCATAAGCTGCAAAGGTCAGGTGCTAATATGAATTTATGTTTTCAAAAAGTGGCGTTAATTTTAGCCCCAACCAAGTTTTCTTTTAAACTGAAAAAAAAAAAAAAAAATAGATCCCAGAACACTGACTTGAACATCATGAAAAAAAAGAAAAAGAAATTTCAGGTTGATTCCTCTCACAAAGCTCAGGGAAACTTTGATTTGAACTTTTGCTATAGAGGATCTCTCTGTTAAAAGGAAAGCTTTGATAAACATGGAAGAAGAAACTGGCCCATAAGGATCACAGGCTGTAGAAGTATCTGTGAGACACGTGCAGACTAAAGAAGAAAATCACAAGGCAAGCAAGCCAAAAGTTGCTCTCTCATTTAGGACTGTATGTGCCAAGGAGGAATTTTCATCTCAAAGAGAGCTTCTAAGGAAAATGGCAAGGTAAGCTCATTCCCTGCTGCCTTCTGTCAGTCTGACAACAGGCTCTGAAACCAGTTTGAAATTGTAAGACCTTCCAGCTTTAAGATGATACAACAAGAATCAAATGGAAGCATGGTAGGCAAAAGGGAATGTAGGAAAAAAGTCTTGCACAGCATGTGCTGTCAAAAAAGAGTGAGTTAAGAGAGCTAACTGGATAAGGTGAGGTTTGATTGGATTTTGTGATAGAAAATCGGAGAGAAAAAGCATAGAAAGCAGAGAAATTATTTTACTGCCTTGATTATTGCCCAACTCCACACCCCCAGCCCCCAAATCACTTTGTTCTATTTTTCACAACCACAAGCTCTAAATAAACACCAGCATCCTCACTAATTACGTATGACAAGGTGCTCTGAGAACTGCTTAGAGGTCAAATATATTCCATGGTGTCCTAAAAGCTGTGTTCCACGGTCACTCCCTCCCCATAATTGTAGGGTGAGGACAGGGGTAAACGTTCAGGGTCTTATTTTTGGTGAACTACACCATTTGTACAATGACATCTTGCAGTCCTCTGTCATCTTCCTTTGCTGGGTCCCAAACAGATTTCTAAGCTTTACCAGCAGTGCTGCTTGGTGGAAATTCTACAGAAATTCCTCAAAAGTGTGTAGGTGACATTCCTTGTCACAGAATCACAGAATAATTTGGGTTGGAAGGGATCTCTGGAGATCACCCAGTCCAATCTCCTGCCCAGGCAGGGTCACCTGGAGCAGGGGACACAAGAATGTGTCCAGCTGGGTTTGGAATGTCCCCAGAGAGGGAGACTCCAGGCCCTCCCTGGGCAGCTGCTCCAGGGCTCTGCCACCCTCAGTGCACAGAAGTTCTTCCTCATGCTGAGGTGGAACTTTTTCTGTTTATTTTATGGCCAGTTCTCCCTGTCCTGTCACTGGGTACCACTGGAAAGAGCCTGGCACCATCCTCTTGGCACCCTTTGAGGTATTTATATACATTGATAAGATCCCCTCTCAGTTTTCCCTCTTTGAAGCACCACATCAGTTTAGCAAACTGTGGTACAGAATTTTCCTCTGCAGGCACTGAGGAAGAAGAAAGACCATCTTCTCTGTTCTTCTGATCAGCTGCAACTCTATCCTCACTTTGCTTAACACACTCTCTGGTGGCTTGTCTTGTCTAGTTTTGAATTATTCATACAGTCAGACTTCAGCATCAGATAAAAGAGCAGCAATTTCCTGGGACAAAATTTTGGAAATATTTCCATATTAAACAGCAATTAGTGAGAATAAATGAGGAATCTATAAACTGATCAATTACTTGATCATATCATTGCTTTGCTTAGGAAGCAGTTCCTTGAGGCTTGGTTCTTTTCTCACTGCCAATTGTGTAATTATTGAGCAACTCTTAACTGGAGTCACCCCAGAGTAAAACTGACTTCCGTGAGAGCTGAAGCAAGCAAACTCTCCAAGAAAAGCAAGCAGCCGTCAGGCCTTAGCTAGAATAATTCTGCCCCTCAGCCAAGAGACAGCAGATTTTGGTGCCTTGTAGGTCAGGTTTCCTCTCTCACAGCAGGATACAGAGGTGCTGACTTGGGTGTTTCCTAGGGTAATGTCTATTTAAAGAACATACAGACACTTGCTGATCACCACAAGGGCGGGTACAAACAGCACACTGTCTATTCCCCTTTGCAGAAACACCACAGCCTTGTCCCAAGGAACAGATGCTTGGGTGTCCTCTTCCTTTGGGCCACTCACAAAACCAAGAGGCAGCTGTTGGGACACATCCAGCACCCCTTTCTCTCCCCCACCCCTGACTGTGAGTGGGGGGACCCTTCGCCCAAGGCTCTGACCCCGTGGTGTGGAAAAGCATCTGGATCATTAAGCTTGGCTTTTATAAATCTGGGCTCAGTTTCACAAAGGCTGCTCAGAAAGCTCAGACAGAGGCAAGAGCTTCAAGCCACAGAGTATCCTTAACAATTTTGTGTGTGTGGTTACTGCTTGGGATTTTTAACTTTTCGATGAAGAATTTTATCATGGGTGTGATGCATCATGTGCAAACCATTAACTCCTCTCACCATAGCTGTACATTTTCAAATACAATGGTGCTCTTTATTAAAGCACTTAAAAATAGCGTTCTGGTGCCAAAGGTTATCCAGTTTTCTGCTGCAGAGCATGTCAGCAACTCTTTGACAGTTTGCAGTGCATGGCAGTGATTTATTTGTGGAATTCCTCGAGAGCAGGGGCAAGCTGTGTAGAAGCCTTGATGCATCAAATTCAGTGATGTGTGATAAAAGATGTAATAGCTGATAACACAAACGTATTGAGGAGGTCACAAAGAACATGCTCTCAGTCTGCAGAGCTGGTGAGAGCTGGGACCTAAGGACAAGAGAATGAGAATCATTGCTGCAGAGCTCACATGGTGTTTCAGTGTGGTCAGGGAGGGCCTTGACAGGGTGGTGGGGAGAGGAAGACGCCTAACACGGGACACGTAACAAGGGACAGGGAGCCCTGCCTGTCTGCACTGCTCCACTCTGGATGGCAGCTGGATCTGATCCCAGCACAGAACCCTGGGCAGACCCCAGTGCAGGATTCTGGTAGTGCCAGCTCCTCAGGGCCTCAAGTCACCACTGCCCTATTGCTCTCTATTGGTAAGGAATGTGAGCTGCTTCTAATAATTTTAACCTGGCCTCAGATTTACACCAGCTGAAAACCTGGCTCCAAGCAGGCTGTGAGGGAATTTCCTTGACTTTTCTCCCCCTTCCCTTTAGAAATAAATTACTGCTGCATGTTTTCCATTTTCCTATAGGTTTTCTATCCAATGATCCAAACACTCCAAAATAAACACATGCATTTCCTTCCCTGGTACTCTATGTCAGGATCTATTTAGCTGCCTCTGCAGGAGCAAGAAATCCTAAAAATCCCAGCACAGGGATTAAACAGAAGTTTCTTTTATTTCTAGAACCATCTAAAGGTGTTACACCTCAGCAATGCTCCCTGCTCTGTGCACATGTCCCATCCCTGGCAGTGTTCCAGGCCAGGCTGGATGGGGCTCTGAGCAACCTGGGATAGTGGAAGGTATCCCTGCCCATGGCAGGGGGTGGAACTGGATGAGCCTTAAAGTCCCTTCCAACCCAAACTATTCTGTGATTTTAATATTCTAGGATGATTTTTGCAGTGCTTCTGGATGCATTTCCTAGGGCTGCATGCTGTTGTGGACTTTTTAACCCTCATTAGACACATTTTGCTGTAATTTATTCCAATTCAAATCTGGAGTAAAGGCAGCCACTCCCAGAAAATTCTGCATGTGTAAGATGCTGATGCACAGTGGAGTCTCCTGAAATGGAGCTGAATGAAAACTGAATTACTGCACAGCAAAGCAGGACCTGCAATCTCGAGTACAGTGAGCTTTTCTTGACATGAAATTCTAGCCCTGGAGTGTGTGTGTGTGTGTATGTGTGAGGTAACCAAAGCAGCTAACCAAACTGCTGCTGCTGCAGACAGACATTGCTTCTTCCTGTGTTTGTTTGGTTATTATTGTAGTAACAACCAAAGGCATAAACTAAGCACAAAAAAAAAATTAGGTTGATATAAGATATATATTAAAACATATCATTTATTTAGGCTGGCAGACCAGGATGGGAAGAGGCAGAAGTAGTGTGGTCCCTCTTTTTTTTTTTTTTGCCCATGGCTCTGGCAGCATGTGGAGTTTGGTTATCTGGGATACAGATAATTAATCTTGTTGGCACTGGCCATACCCAGAAGCAACCACTGTCCAATGCCTCCTTGTGCCTGGGCAGCAGCAGGAATGAAGAGTTCAGCTCACCAGAGGTTCTGTCCTAGTTACACACCTCTGTCTCCCACTGCAGGGATGGCAGGATCCTCTCAGCCTGTGGCCACACATTTAAGTTCCAAAACTTAGTTCCAGATACAACCTTGTGAAGCCCAAACCTGGCTGCAAGAGGGTTCATTTGTATCACTCTACTCACACTTCACTCCTTTATGCTGGTGGAGGGTCTGGCTTCAGGGGTTGTCCCAGGCCATTTACCACCTACCAGAATGTGTTATGTGACCAAGAGGAATGAGCACAAAATTATATTCAAGCTTAGTTTCAGGTCACAGAATGACCTGCTCAGAGACTAGATATGTTTTAAGCTCCTCATGACTGGGAACATGTGTGTGTGCTTGCCCTTCTCCCTGTGTAAAATCCTACCACTTCCATTTGGTGGCCTTGTATGTCTTGATATATGGCCTTGATTCTGCCACTGGTGTCCACGAGCACAGAAGTCACAGAGCACAGAGAATCCAGTCTTGCATTATTGGGACAGGCCAAAAATGTCACTCCATGGGCCATATTTTAGCTGTGGGGACAGCAGTGAGTGAGGATCATTGACAGGTCATGAAGGTACCACAGCAAAAGACACGAACACCTTCATGGAAGGGGCAGCTCCCCATTTTCCATGGGAAAGGCCACATAAGATGAGCCCAGTGTGCTCCTTGCCTTCTGCATTCAGGGCTCCCAGCAGGAATTAACACATCCCTGTGCTGAGCAGCCTTCTGATGGCAAACAGCTGCACCCAGATGATGGCCCTGATGGAAAAACACGAATCTGCCACCTGGAATTTTCTATGTGGAATATGGTGATTTCAATTTAAACTATTTGCTTGCTCCAAAGCTGCCAGGCAGTTCCCTGAACAGCAAGCCTGGGTGCCTTGGCTTTTCAGGCTTTGGGAGGTCTGTGGATCACTAAGATAAGATCAGAAACTTCCAGCCTTCCCTAAGTCTTCAAGTTGTCCAGCATCTCCAGAGGCTGGTTTTCATGGTCTGGTTCATACTCCCCAAACAGCTGACGCCCAAGCACAGCAGTCAGTGAGAAGGGCTACCCTGGCATTCTGCTTTGAGTTTCCCAGGGGAGCTGGGGAAATACATCCTGTCCAAGAAAAACGTGACCTGCTACTGCTGCTGGAACGTTTTTTATTTCTTTGAAAAATATTAGCTCTCCATGCCTTGTCCAGAGCTGTAGCAACAGACTCGGCTTAACAGGTCTAGGCAAAATAGGCAAAGGGCTGTTGAGCTGGAAAAAGGAACGTCGATTCCAAAGTGCTGACAAGCATCTTCTTTTTTTCCCCCTGAAGTAAAAATTCAGCAGTAAAAGACTTGGAAGGAAAATATTTCTTTTCTTTTCTTTTTTTTTTTTTTTTTTTTTTTTTTTTTTTTTTTTTTTTTTTTTTTAATATTTTTTTTTTTTTTTTTTTTTTTTTTTTTTTTTTTTTTTTTTTTTTTTTTTTTTTTTTTGTTTTTTTTTTTTTTTTTTTTTTTTTTTTTTTTTTTTTCCCTCTTTATGAAGCATTTTAATATTTTTCCATGTGTTTCTGATCATCTCAGGCCAATGTATAGTTTTTCCAAACTCCAGAGAGGTGAAGCTCTTGGTGAGGTAGAAATCAGCTCGATCCCAAAGATGTTAATAATGCCAAGGGATGTGTGCAGAGGCCAGTGATGCTGAAGGGCAGACAGTGCTCATGTGTAAGGCCAGGCACAAACAAGTGGCAGCAATGCCATTCACTGAGAGCAGGACTGAGCTCTAGGCCGTGCCAAAAGGCAAAATCAAACCAGTGTTCTACTCTGGGCTTGCCCTCAGCCTGGATCAGCCTCACACACGGATTCCTCTTGCCCACAGACAGGGTGCTTTGAGGCAGGATGGACTTAGCTGGAACCCAAGGGTTTGCTCAAGGCCCCTGAGCCCTGCCTGGAGCACACACTGCCAAGGCACCAGTTCTCCTCCACAGCCCTCCCCACTGGAAGAAAGAGCCACAAAACTCCTGAAGAGATCATCAGGGGGCAGCTGATCCTGGCGTGACACAGAAAGCTGGCATGGAGGCAGGCTGTGCTGCAACCCCCCTGCTCTTCCACGCTGTCTCAGGTAGGAGAGATCTACTTAAGTCCTCCTTCCTAGTGTTCTTTTTAGGGAGCAGAGGGATGGTGGATGCCTCATGCTCTCTTTGCCTCCCCACAGGATGGTCCTCACTCCCCTGAGGGACCCACCAGCCCTGCCCCCTCAATTTTGGGTGCTGAGCTGCTGGTGCCAACGACAGAAAAGAGGCATTGAATCACTTGGTTTAGAGAGGCAATTTGGACAGCCCACTGATTTTTCCAAATATTTCTGGGCCCTATTGGGATGAAACCCGTTAACTTCAGTGGGCTTTGGATGATTTCCTACATACACAAAAGTTGAAAAATCGTGCTTTGAAAGAAATGCCAAAGTTAAATTGGGAAATTTTAATGATTCTCTTTGTATTTTAATTTGGTGGCTGTATGCTGACAATATAATTAGAGAGATGCTATGTTAATTAATGCCAGATGACATTAGTGGGATGGCAAAAGCATCCAGTTTTCTAAAGAATAGTTCACAGTTGAAGTGTTCCTTTCTCCCCACCCCATATTTAGCAGAGAACTATATTCAGAAAGTCAGAGACAGCTGAATTAAACCAAAAGTCAAACCATTCACAAATACCATGTATCTTAGCATGTTATTTTCAAGCCAAATCTAATGTTATTGCAGAAGAATACATTAGCCATCTTTCCTTTAGTGCCTACATGTTAAAAAAGAAGGAAGGTTTGCAGGACCTCGTGCTATTCTTGTGCTTAAAACGGGTAATGGCCAACCAAGTTGAAGCCAAAGGAGCAGGACCTAGACTTGTGCTTTACATAGGTGAGGGTTTGAAATGTAATTTTTGATTTGGGGTTTGTAGATTTCTTGGGGTCCATGAGAGAATTTGAAGGAGATCTGCTATGATGGGGCAATATATGTTCACATTCAGTGTGAACCCATACATGCTGTGTTCATATTCTGGGTGAGTTCAGCTTTGTTAAAATTCAATCTATACACGTAAAATTACTGGAACCCCCCAGACCACTACAGGAAATTTGACAGAGCATAAAAGTCACCATCTCATGAGAACTATAGCTTTTATTTTAATATAAACTCACACATTCCAAATTGCACAGGTACAGATATTTATCTATGGATGCAAATATTTATATATTTAAGTTCAATGTACGCTGTCATATAAATGTCTTGTAGATCCTGTCTTGAGTAGAGTTAGTGAGTTAAAAGTCTTGGGGAATATAATTGTATCCTGCTGTGTCAGCAGATGAAAAATTGCAAGCACATTTGTACTGTTCTCAGTAGAACTTAAAATGAAAAATCTTCTGTAGGTGATCTCAACGAGAGAGCAGCAGAAGGAAGTTGGCAGGACTTCCTTAAAAGTCTTAATTTTGGTGGAGGGAAAAAGAGGCAAAGGTAAAACCTGAAGGCTGGTAGATCCCAAATGACCTCTGGCTAAACCCAGGGAAGCATCATTGCATGGCCAGGACTGAATCCATGCTGGTGCCTGTCTGGCAATGTAGGTATCACTACCACCCTTGGCTTACCTTTAAAAAAATTTCCCTTTACTAATATTCCTAATTCACAGCAGGCAAACCTGAAGTTGCACAAAGCCCACTTACCTTTCTTTGCTAACACTGGCTTGACATCTGCTTTGCATAGAGTTCAGTGCCAGGAAAAGCCACAGGAAAATTAACTCTTGTCCCAGCTTGTCTGATGCTCTCTGTTAACAGGGAAAGCTTACTCTTTATCCCCAGGCTGGAGCTGAATTTTACATTTTCCTGCCCCCCTGCAACTCCTGACAGGTGAGGAATGCTCTTATATTCTCAAAACGAAAATGTCACTGAATTTATTTTATCGTGTTTAGGAACAGGCAAATCTGAGTACTGTAAATGTGGGATTATACTTGGCCTAGTGCTTCATGTCATGAGGGAGGCATCCTGTTGAAGTAAGGAGCTGTGACTGGTGTTGGCCTCAATGTTCCATATCCATGGAGGATCCAGAAGACAGGGACTGGAATATTTTAATGCCACTGTGAAGAACCTTTGAACTGAAAATATGCTTTAACTTAACAGAAGTATTTAGCTGCAGCACACTGAAGTCTTCTGGGACTTGAGGGTGTGCATGATCTTTGCACGTGTTCAGAATTCTCTGTGCAGATCTCATCGAAGAAACAATCACTAAAATGAAGTTGGCAACTCATAGAAAAATACTTCCACAGAACCTAAGAGGTTTTCCATCACTTGTGCTGACTATCACCAGCTTTCATACCAGTGCAGTGAATGGGCTGGCACTTTATGTTCCTGATCAGTTCATTTATTTGATTTTGTTTTCAAACCACCCCACGCAGGAGCACGAGAAGACATTTCTAAATTAAATGCAAATACAGCAAAAAGCAATTTTATAATAAGTACTTCTAAACAAAACCTGTGCACAAAAAATGCAGCTTTGCATTCTGCTTTTTCCAGAATCCCAACAATTCATTTTCCCTCCACACAACACGCCAAAGGATTGTTTGCACATTTTGCTGAGATCATGTGGAGATAGGACAGCACAAGCTGTCATCAGGACCTGAAGTTTTCAGGGAGAAGGTTCTGCCAACAGCAGCTGCTCTCCGGATACTCGTCTGATCCCAGCTGTGGCTGTGTGGGTTCAGGGTTTCCCACATCCCAAGCTTGTGGTTTTACCACCAGGCTACTTGTTCTTTGAAAGCAAGTCTGACTTTTGGGTTTTACATCTGCTCATGTGAGGCAGCCTAATTAATAACTCTGATTTGCAAGATGATCTCATGTTACTCTGTCACATGGATTTTTGTGAGGGTATTTTTTTTTTTTAATCGAGGCTGTTGGGAAACAACCTAATAACCTTTAAATCAAAAATTACTAGGTTACTGACACCTAAATTTGTGGGAGAGGTAAAATGGGGATCAGTTTCCTATCCCTGGCAGTGTCCAAGGCCAGGCTGGACCGGGATCAGAGCAACCTGGGATAGGGGAAGGTGCCCCTGCCCATGGCAGGGGGTGCCACTGGATGATCTTTAAGGTCCCTCCCAACTCAGACTATTCTATTATTCTGTATTTCAGTTACATGGAGTTATGCTTTTAGCCTTTTGATAAGAAATCATGGTTTACTTTACCAAACACTTGGTACATTATCAACTTACATTTACACATATCAACTTGTATTCAGAGCTAATAATCAAACCTTGCATTTTATTTTGAAACCTGACCAACTTTATTTGGTTTATAAGTGTCGCAGCAGTTCCACACAGCCTCTACTGACATTTCCACGAGGGATAAAATCGCTTTTTGTGTGTAACCAGGCACTGCCTGGCCGGGCAGCCCACATGTCCCCTCAAGACGAGTCTGTCCCGAGCCTCAACGGTGGCTCTTGTCCCTCTTCCCCTCCAGGGTCCCCATGGGCAGTGAGGGAAGGGGGAAACGGTGAGGAAACGCTGGAATTGTACACATTTCCCTTCACCGCCCTCCAGCGCGCACTGCCCGGACAGACTCTTCCCCAGTGTCTCCCCCGAGCCTCTCCCCGGTCCCAAACCCGCATCCTCCGGCCCCACGGAATCGCACAATGGCTCAGGCTGGTCGGGGCCTCAGCGGGGCAGCTGGTGCCACCTCCCACAGCACAGGGCACAGGACTGTGTCCAGACGGCTCTGGAACATCCCCAGTGAAGGAGATTCCCAGCCCCTCAGGGCAATCTGTGGAAGAAGTTCTGCCTCGTGTCCAGGTGGAATTTCCTGGGCTCAGTCCCTTCCCGTGGCTCTGGTGCCACTGCCGGGCCCCACGGAGCAGAGCCTGGGCCCTGCTCTGAGCCCTCCCTGCACACAGGGGCACACAAGGCTGAGGGCCGCTCCTTCAGCCTTTCCAGTCCCTAAATGATCTCCGCAGCCTCCGCTCCAGGAGCTCCATGTCTCTCTCATCCTGAGGATCCCAGGAATAGACGCGGGAGTGGCCGGATGCGGTCTCGAACCCGCGGCCCCGCGCTCGGCAGCGGGAGGGAGGTGCCGGCGCTGCCGCAAGAGGCGCTGGAGCGCCGAGCGCATCGATCGCGGCCGTCCATCCGTGCATCGGCGCTCGGCTCCCTGGGCAGCGCCCGCCCAGCCCTGCCCGTCCCCCGCCATTTCGCACCGGGACGGGAAGGGAAGGGAAGGGACGCGGAGCGGGAAGGGAAAGGAGGGGAAAGGCAGGGACGCGACGCGAGCACGGCGGGTGCCGGGAGCTCCCGCGGCACGGCCAGCCAGGTACCGCCTATCCCCACTCCGCCAAGCCGGGGCGACCCTCTTCCTTCCTTCCCCGCTTTCCCTTCGAGGTGGGAAGCGCAGCCGGCGCCCCCTTCCTCCCCCGTCGCCGTTTCTGCTCCCGTTCCCCCTTCCCTCTTCTATCCCGCACCCCCGTTGCTCCCGCCGGCATCCCCCGGAGCCGCATTCCCGCTCCATTCCGGCGGGAGGGGACAGGTGGCCAACGCCCTGCGGGACCCGCCGCTCGCCTGAGATATCCCCCACCCCTCCCTGAGCCCTCACAGATTTATTTTTTTTTCCCCCTCACCCCTTCTCCGAAATCCTTAAAGCCGGAAAGTTGGGGCGGCACGGGCGCGGCGCTGGCGGGGGCAGAGGGAGCCGGGGCGGGGCGGGCGATTCCCCGCAGCTGCGGGGGTCCCGCAGGCACGGCTCGCCCGGCAGTAAAAAATTAATAAAACCCACCCTAAACTATGTCGGGGAAGCCGCCGGGGGAAGCCGTGCTCGCCCTGTCTCCTGTCCGGGCACGGGAGGCGCGTTGCTGGCTGTGAGCTTCATCCCGAGGGGAGCTGGGACGCTCCGGGAAACCCGGGCGGGCTCCGGGAGGAAGCAGCGGGGAACTAAATCCCTGCACAGATTAATTCCCTGCACGAAATACTCTTTTGGCCTTTCCCGGAATTCGGTGCCTTTTAAATTTACTTAGTGTATTTATTTTTTAATTTTTTTTTTTTTTTTACTTATTCAGTGTTTTAATCTCTGTGTGACCGCTGCCTGTCGGCCCAGTGCCCGCTCTACATTCCCTGCGTGTGTAATATTTGAGGAACAGCATTCCCTCATCCCTTTTTGTCTTGTCTTGCAGGGAGGGAGCTGCTTCCCGGTAATAGTAGAGGATCCTGACGCTGAATGAGAAGGCACCGGCAGCATCCTCGTTAGTGGGAGCCCAGCTCTGCTTAATGTTGGTTTCTTTGTCATCAGGTCTGCTAAAAAATGACAGAGTATAAACTTGTGGTGGTTGGAGCTGGTGGTGTAGGCAAGAGCGCCTTGACAATACAGCTAATCCAGAACCACTTTGTGGATGAATATGACCCCACAATAGAGGTAAACACTTTCATCTCTTACTTTTTGTGAGGGGAGATTATCAGTTAATAATGGTGCTTGTTTGCTTTTAGATTCTTACCGCAAGGACAGGGCTTTATAGTAAAAAGAGCTCAGAGATAATGGTCTGCGTTGGAGACAAAAGTGCTATGCTTCTTGATCTGGCTGTGGAACAACAGCTGCAGTAAAAAATTACCAGTTTTGTTCAATTAAAAGCGTGGTGTTAATTGCCATGTATCCTTGGGCAGTTTGGATGCATGTATTTAGGATCTCCATGACAGAGTATTTGCCAACTCACTTGAAAATGCTTGGTGAAACTCTTCATAGCTTTGTGCAACCTCTTAAATGGGACATTTTTCCTTTGATAAGAAGGAAAATTAGTGGTTGTGAAATGTGTGTGCCAGTCTTTCGCAGCTCCTATCACTGGGATCTGTTTCACACAGGGAGACGTGTCCTAGAATGTTACAGTGAATGGAGCAAAAATTGGAGGCTGTTCTGTTTTATTTTTTTTCTCTGTTTAAACACACCAGTGCATGTTTCCCTATCTAGACAAAATGTCATAAGATAGCTTCTGGAATGGATTCTGTGAAATACATGGCTCAGTACCTCAAAGCTTGAAATTGTATTTAAGCTTTAAAAGTTGTGCTGTTTTAAAGGTTTATAATGAGCAGGCAAGGTCTGCCTTTTAAATATAAGAAAGATACCAGTGTTGTCTAAAATCTCTTGTGGATCATTGCATTTAACAACCTCAGACTCTATAAAAGGAGAAATGACACCATAACTTACCCCAGGTTTTTATGTTCCCAGCATAGAAGCTCTGCATCTCATGACTTCATTTATATGTTTATCCAGCAGGGAACTTCCAGGCTCACTTGAAGGAATCACAAGGGTTTAAATCTGGGCTTAAAATGGAGACTTGGGAAGTGTGTAGGTAGGGATTTTCAGGGAGACACAAGCAAAAGGAGCTGGTACCCCAAGATGGCAGAAATTTAGTGAGAGCCTGAGCCCAAACAGAGATGGGTTGACTTGAGGTTGTTTCATGTGCCCATTTGTCTTCTTGTCTGTCTCTTCATGGCCAAAAAACATCTTGCTTGCAGAAGGTTCTGTGACTAGACCTGTGCAGAAAACTGTAATTGAATTACAGCAGCAGAGCAGCTCTTTCAATTACTAAGATATAAAGTCTTACAACAACAACCCCAAACACTCTTTAAAATCACACAAAATGTGCTGAGAGGAACAAGCCAAATGGGATTTTACTTTTTCCTGCAAAAGGGCCTTTGTAGGCTGTTGGTTTTCGATGCTTGTTTGTAATTACCTGGGTTTCTCTTAGGTTAGAGGTGTGTTTAGGCACTGCAGAAAGTACTGTGCAGGTTCCATCTTACAAGTTGTCACTGTGTAAACAGTTTAGGAGCACAGAAACTTAAATGCCAGTTTGAATTCCTGGAGCACTTCAGAGATTTTGCTGTTGAACCAGCTGAGTGATTTAAAGGACACCAAATACATTTTTAATGTAAAATATTAAAATGGAAATTCAATTCCTTATAGAATGTACCTAAAAATCCCAGAACTGTGTCTTTTATTAATGGAATCATGGACTGGTTTGGGTTGGAGGGGGCCTTAAAGATCTTGTTCCCACGGGCAAGGACACCTTCCACTAGACCAGGGTGCTCCAAGCCCTGTCCAGCCTGGCCTTGGACATTCCCAGGGATGGGGCAGCCACAAATTCAGTGCTGTGGTCCCGAATCTTTGTGTTCTTCTGAAAGAATGACACCAAATTAGTTGGTTATTAAGCAACCTAATAGGTTTTACCAGGGTTTACAGCTTGTCACATGCAGCAACATTCATTTCTGCTCTTCTTCCAAATTCTTGTCTACTAGGCCCTGCTCATATCTTGTAAATTCTGAGACCTCGAGGATGGAAACTGTATCTTCCTCCTCCTGGTAACTGTCCTTGTGTGTACTCACATGTGAGTAAGCAATAATTCAGTTCCAATAAGGGCAAGCTGTGATTTAGAGTGGCAAACAAACAAAAAAAACCCCCTAGGTTTAAATGCTCCAGTTCATGCTTGGGCAGAATCCCACTTGGTTGAGAAGGGTTGTGTGGTGGTGCTTCCTGTGTAGGTGCAGTTGTGATGCTGATCAAAGAACAGTAGCTGTGGAGAGGGTTTCAGGCAGTATGAGGAGATAAGGCTAAAATTGCCTTGACTGGTAAATAATTAGGATATTTCAGTAGTGTCACTACTGTTGTTTGTCACTTACTACTGTTTCTTTCATTGCCATACAGCAAAATATTCCTTTTCCCTGCAGATAATCAAGCTAAATATTTTGGGGTAGACAGAGAGGATAGTTTAGTGTTTGTTGTCCATGGTATATTTCTGAATAGTTCTGAATATTTCCTGTGAATAACAGAATGAAACCCCACATTTGTAAAATTCTCATGTTGTGAGAATTCTCATGTCATGGTGCAGCAGAGGAAAAAACACACTAGTTACTAATCACAGGTGCCTTTACAGTGTTAATTTGGCTGCTTTTTTTTTTTTCGTGGAATAAACCTAATCGTTCAACAAATAGCTTGGTTGGAAAACGTCAAGTTTCAGGGCCTGCTTGAGTGTTTTATTACTTAAATCTGAGCGTAGCAGATGGCAGGGCAGGGGGAGGACTGCAAATGAGTGTTTGGGTGGCTGCAGTTGTTCAGATACCGATGCTTTATGTGTGTTTCACAGTCCAGTGCTTTATTTGAAGGAGATGTCCGGGCAAGGATTTATAGCCAAGTAATTTTAAGTGTTTTATTTTAAATTAAATGGGCAGTAACCATTGTAAATCTGGCTTGAGCAGTTGGGGCAGTGCCCTCTAGCGGCCGAGGTTCAGTAAATCTCACTTGTGATCACTTGGATTTCTTTCATTTTTCTTTTACATTTTTAGGGCGTTTCAGCCCTAAATATGTGTCATCTTTTAAACGTCCCACACTAAGAGCAGCTTTTCTAGCTGCTTGTCAGAGGTTTTGAAATTGGATTAGCCAAATCCCTTGGCTGATTTAGGAATACTGATATTTAAGTCCGTGTTCTTAAATGACCTGTGCCCTCATGAAACAAGCACCAATATTTAGTAATAGCTTAATCTCAAGAGCTGTGATACTTTAACGTAAAATCTCTGGTATAATGGAGTTTTGTGGAGTGATAATTACTTGCCTAGATGGCCCTTATTAAGCACTGGGGTGTTTTGTTTTTTTTTTTTTTTAGCTAAATTCCATATGTAGTGAGAGCTGAGATTTCATATCACCTTTTCTTACCAATGCTTGTGAGCAGATGGAATTATTACTGCTTTAACATAATTCTTGCTGTTTCTTGTGGCTTGCACAAGGTCAATAAAAGCAGGTTAAGTGATCAATGAAATTTTTTAAAGTTACGTGGATATGCTGAGTCTCTGAACTGGGGAAAAACTGGAATTTCACATTTGAAGCTGGGTAGGAATTAGGAATTAATCTTCTAGTTTGCATTATTTCTAGTTTGCATTTTGTTTTTACTTAATAGTGACAAATGTGATTTCAGGTTTGATGTTTTGCAAGGGGGAGGAGAAAAAAGGCAAAAAATCAAAATCTTTATTATTTCACTTGTCTGAAAATCATAAGCTTCAATTTTCTCTCCCTCATCTTCTTTTCCTTCTGCCTCAAATCCCCGTGCCAGGTTAGTCACAAAGTTTTTTCTCCCAGAAGTGGCAAAGCAATTTAGCACCTCAAAATAGTAATTTTTGTATCTTTGCTGCTGCTGCTAACATGGTAGGCAGTTCTTAAAAGTGACTTTCTTTGATGAAAATTACTTAAAGCTTTTGTTTAGAGCTCCGTTGAGGGGATTTTCTTTCCCTTTGAAGTGCTTAAGATGGAAGGGAATAGTACAGGCTTTTCAAGAACTGCTTTTCATATTTTTGAACTAGCAGTCAAATTGCAAAAAGAGAAAATGGGAGCTTTGTAAATAATGTCTGGTATAATGATAGAAGTTCTGCTAGTACTGGGATGAAGGTATCCTAGGCCATGGGGCATCTGCTCTTTAATACAAGTGCTGGAATGAAGATGCATTCTTAGGTTTTGAGGGTTTTTTGTAATTTTTTTTTTTCCTTTAAGCAGCAAGATGGAATATTAACTTCATTTTAAAACAGGTTGGAGCTTGTGTATTTCTCAGCTGTATCAATATTTAACCATGGCTTATAAGTTTCTTAAGTAACTTACCCACTTCTTACCTGAACTCTGCATTTGCACCTCTGTGAAATAAATAGTTCCAAAATCATATTGGAGGCAAACCTTTCTCTTTAGGGTAAACACTAAATATTGTTTTACCTGATATTGTGAGGCTGGATGACATTTACCAGTAAATGAGAGATTACAGAATTGGTTTAGTTAAAGGTACTGATTCTATACAATTATCTCCTGTTTGTTTCTTAGCAGGAGCAACAGGAAAGAAGAGAGCCTTTTATAAAATTACAAATTGATAGAAAGTGCCTAAGAGTAGGTGTACTGTGCCCTAAAATGGGTACAAAGGAAGGAAGATTGTTCTGAATTCACCTTGCAACTGGCTATAATTGCAATTTTCATTCTTTAATTCCCTTCCCAGTAGCTTAGGTTGACTCCTGTATAGTGTCAGATAGAGCAGCAGCAATGTTGTGTTAATCTCTAGCTGAGGAAGCTGAAAGGTGATAGCAGGAGCTTGTTCATACCTGTTCTTTGTTACAAGAGCTGCTTACTGGGAATCATTCATGGTGCTGGTTGATGACACCTTTTCCACGCTCATTGTCATGGCTTTATTTCAAACACAGAGGTGTTTCTAGAAGTTACTGGGCATGGAATGCCCTCCTTCATACTGCTAAGCTGTGCACTCATAAAGGCCTAGCACTAAAAAAGAGATGTAATAAAATCTAGCTGGTGGGACTTGATACAGATTTTAGCCACTTGAGTCAGTGACCTGAAAGCTTTGATTTGATAGCACTGAAATAATGTTTTCTGACATCTCTGTGAACCAACCCATCAGGGTTTTAATATGGATGGCTCTGTTGGTCTGTTCTGGCTAAAAAGCTTGAATTTCAAATATATCAGCTCAACTTTGATAACTTAACAACAGATCTCATTTTACACACCTACTCAGGCATACAAAACAGATTTCCTGTCCCAAACTCTGAAAGCTTTTTATTCTTCACTTCCTTTTCAGTGGCATAGGTTTTTGGAGTTGTGTTACTTGTGTGTTCTTTCTGGTTTATTATTTTTGTGCATTCTTGTGACATAGAATGAGCTACAAATTGTAGTTTAAAAAAATCAGTAGATTGAGTAAGTTTAAGCAGTCAAATCTTTTCAGTCATTCCTATTGCTCATAAATGACTTGATTATCTCCAGATTTACCTATGTTCAAAACTTTACCTGTTTGTGGTTAACCAAGATGTATTTTCTCTTTTCCTAGGATTCCTACAGGAAGCAAGTAGTAATTGATGGAGAAACCTGTCTCTTGGATATTCTTGATACAGCAGGTCAAGAAGAATACAGTGCAATGAGGGACCAGTATATGAGAACAGGGGAAGGCTTCCTGTGTGTGTTTGCCATAAACAATACAAAGTCTTTTGAAGATATTCACCATTATAGGTGTGTATATGAAGAGATAATCAGCCAGCTCTTGTATTAGGTGGGCAGGGGGCTTGTTCTTCCTCTGGATAATACAGTGATCTCTCTTGAAATAGGGAAAACCTGAAAATCAACAATACTGCAACTTATTTGTGCATCTGTTACCTGGAATTTTGGGTAATCTGAAAATTTGCCTCGCTCGTAAATGAGGTGTAAACTAATGTGACTTAGTGTTCTGAGTCAAGACATACCCAAAGATAAATTCTGTCTATTCCATTGATAAAATTGTTTGCTAAGATGGAAAAACTGAAGCTATTGAAATTGTACAGACAAAAATGTCAATTGCTAGTTTTGTTTGGGGCTGGAGTGGGAAATACCTGGGGAATGTGAGAAGAATAATCTGTGTGAGCCCTGATGCCTGAGAAGGACAGACAGACAAAACCAGAGTTCCAAAATGACACTAAAAACCATCCTGTTATTAATTTCTTCATATTATGTTTTTAAAAATAATTAGTTAAGAATTCCAACTCATGCTTTCTTTGTCAACTACACTGATTTAGAAATAGAAGCAGTCTCTGGTGATTGCCACAGCAGATAATTTATAACTTAGTATCTTACTGTTATCCTGAATTCTCCCCGGGTATTCTGTTAAAAGCCAATGCAATTCCCACCAAAGATCACTGAGTTCATCAGCATCAGCCTAATCCCAGATACATGTTCATCTATCCACAGTTAGATGGTGATGATGATAAGAACAATATCACAAATGGGTTTCCTGTGGTTTTAGAGGAAGAAGGGAAAAAGGCAAGAAAGATACTGGTGTGAGGGGAAGGAGGAGCACAGAGGTTTTTATGATCAATTTTTGTTTTTAGAGAGAGTTGTAGATTTGCATAAGAAGACCTTCACAGTTTATTTCAAAGAGTGTTGGGAGTTGAGTGCTGGAATTTCTTCTGTGCATTGGCAGACCTGTGGGTGGCCTTCCAGGCCTGAAGCTGAATGATAATACAGAGCTGGAAACTGTGTCTGTATTAATTAATGAATACACTGCTAGGTTATTTGGGAAGGCAAAAGTAATGAAATGAACTATTTTTATTCAAGATTTTTCACAAGTACATCTAACATCTTTCAAGATGCTTTCTAACTAGTGCTTGAAACAACTCTCTTACCAAATTTCTTTGTAGAGAGCCAGACCAGTGGTCTTCAATGTTTGAAACCCCCTGTCTAAATGCAGAATTTTTAATGCTGTCTTTAGTTAAGGAAAAAAGTAAAATCACAACCTCTCCCCAAAACCAAGACAGCAGACGCAGAGCTTTTGGCAGTGTTTTGGCAAATGAATTGAATGTTATGAGTGTTGAATATGAGAGGTAAATACTAATATTCATACCAGAGCTTGTCAGGCTTATTCTGGTATTAGCTTCTAGAAGGAAAAAAAAATTAAAAACTCCAGTGTAATGGCACTAACATCATAGTGGTTTGCAAAATGTCAGGCTGTTGGTTGGTTTTGTTTTTGTTTAGTAAGATGCTAAATTTGATGGTAACAAGATTGGTCAGTTTATTTTTTAGTAGCTTCCAGTTGTGCATGTGCAGTAAATTAGCATGAAGAATGATGCTGGACTCTGTTAACTTAATGTTTTAACTGTTTTAAAATCTACCATATAAACTATTAATATTAACACTTGTTAAATGCAATCCTTTTTTTTTTTTTTCTTTGTTTTTAGGGAACAAATAAAGAGAGTTAAAGACTCAGAAGATGTCCCAATGGTGCTAGTAGGAAACAAATGTGATTTGCCTTCCAGAACAGTAGACACAAAACAAGCTCAGGATTTAGCAAGAAGTTATGGAATTCCTTTCATTGAAACATCAGCAAAGACAAGACAGGTAAAGTTCAAAATTTCCCAGATGCAAAGGCAGAGCTCTCATTTAAATTACCATAATGATAATTATTCCAGGTATTGCCATTTGCTTGGTCGTATCAATGGATGCATTTCTGCAGATTGGAAATCCTTGGGGGTGCTTCTTCTTTCTGTCAACTTGCTTATAATTGGAAATTGTTTATTGATGAGTGATTGATTGGCTTCACCTGGGCAGACTCAGAGTGGGACCTGGCCTGCTGTTGCTCTCCTCTGTCAGGTGGTTGCAGCATTCTTAACTTTGTGAGAAGTTTCAATAGAATAAAAACACTTCTGTTTAGAGATAAAATGCTTTTTTTCCCCTCAGCAAGAGGATTAAACAGACAAATAGCTAATTAGTTTATTCTTGTTTAAATGTTTTCACTAATAACAATGGAATTTTTTCCTTGAGGCATTGATTCTCTGATTAGGGGGACGTGCTTGATACAGCTAAGCAATTGACCATGAGGCTATTTCTGAAATTCCTGAATTAGTTGTTTGTGTAAAATGATAATTTTCCTAAGACTTTAGAGCTCACTGTTGGTTTATTGTAGCCCACTGGTCCTTTCAGTGTTTCTCTTGGGGTGTGTGAGGACACAGGTGACAGAGTGGCACATCTGAGCTTTCAGGAGAAGAGAAACTCCACAGATAGAGGTGGAACTGGTTCAGTACTTCTGGAAGAAAGGAATCTCTTGAAGAGTGCTGGTTGGTGCATTCTCTTTTAAGAGCAAAGATTTTACTGTCAGTACAAATTAGATCAGGCCTGAGTGGCTCATACTCTGCATAATCAGAAGTGTTATGTGCAGGTTGTGAATCAGGAATTCAGGAGGTAAACAAGGGCAGAATGCTGCAATTTGAGTAACTGCTCAGAATTTCTAAAGAGAGACAGCTACATCATTTGGTAGAATTTCCTCATAGTTTGTAAGGTATTTTTGGATCTGAGAAATGGACATTTTATACCTGCAAATTTGCTCCACCCACCCAAGTTTTTGGCAATTTGAAACTTGGGCTAAGTAGTAAAACTTGACAAAGCAATGGCAACAAAGAAAGTCTCTGTTAGGTAGGGTTCAAAAAACCAAAGCAGAATTACCAAACTTGAATGACTGAGAATAAATTAGGCCACACAAGTGTCCTGAAGAAGGGGGCAGATAAGTGGACTGAATAATGACACTGGCTTTGTTTGGAAGGTACTGTATTAATGATTGTCATAGAGATAGGAGGGTGAAAAAATAACTCTGAACTTACATTTAAGGTTTGAAATGGTAGAAGTGCTATACTAACATCTAGATTTTACTTTGTTCAGTGTGTTTTTTAGAGAATCGGGCTTTGCTGGGGAAATATTCCTTTGGCATAGCCACTCCTGTTAAAAAGGACACTTTAAAATAAAGATGCCCAATAGACTGTTTAGAACTTGTTGGATTCTAAAAGTTGGCACCACTAGGGATGGCTGCTGATTGTTTCCCAGTGCTGTTCAGAGCATGTTGTGCTGTGAAATTCCTTCATAGGATGCCATGTAAATAAAAATAGTATCATAGAAGAAAAAAGGGTATTGGAGAAAGAAGTTGAATTTAATTATAGTGTGATTGTAGATACATGTGTGTGTATGTGCATAGAATGATTTTTCAGTCACACTGTCATATATATGTATAAATATATATACACACCTTCTTCAAAAAGTAATTTTGAATTAGGGGCAATTTCTTTTCTCACTCTGTGTCTCTCCATCTCTCTGCATTGCTAAAGCAAATTACAGCTCCTACTGGTGATGGGAAAGTTGGTAATAAATGTTGACTCAAGAATTGTTACCTAATTTTCATGTGAAAGCACTATAATCAAATTACATCTTTCTACTGCAAAACAGTAGATTGGCAAAAACGTTGATTCTTGTACAGCCTGTGCTTTGGCACAGAGCAGCTGATCCATGTTTGCTGTTTCCACTTCAGAAAGAAATTTCTATTCTTTCCAGAACAACATGGAAGTATGAGCTTTACTTGGTTTTTGCCTGTTTTTAGTGGCTTTCTTTACATTTTGCAATCTGTCAGACCTGGAATGCAAGACTTGTCCATACTTTCCTACATCCTGAGAGGGCACATATATACAGGGAAATACAATCCAAGAAATAAACCTAATTAATTTAATCTTCAAATTGAAGAGGCTGTAGTTCAGAAGAACCCTCAGATAAGCAGTGTGTTAAAAATAAATTTTCAGTGTGATAACCTGTGGCACAGGTCATGTAAAATGACCCAGTAACTGTGGCAGTAAATGTTGGCTGGTTTTTGTTATTCAGTGCAGAATATGAAGATGAATTGGAGAGAGAATTTATGGAAAATATGCCAAATAAAAGACCCAGGTAGTAATAAAGTCTTGGGGCTTATGTGGTTGTGCTGCTTACCACAATCATCAGTCTGTTCTGGTTTTATTTTCAAATAATGAGTTTGTATTAAATTACCAACCCTGTTGATCTGATTGAGGAGACAAGTACTGAGATTGATAGTAAGGCAGAGGAGAGATTTGCTCTCCCCTTAAAAAGCTGCAGTGGAACATTTTTCATCTTGTTCTAGTAAGAACATCCTCAAAGATTGATCTCAATTCTTAAATTTATGTACAGACAGACTAATTTGGAAATATTATAGCTTAAAGCTCATGCTGTATCTCTTTATATTGTATTTTGCTAAAGATGTCTTCAGTCTCAATATGTTTGGTTTTTTTAATGTTTGTGGTGGCATATCCAAGTGGCCTAAATGCAGAGCTGCAGAAAATTCAGGTGTGAGACCAGAGAAGTAAAACATGCCGCTCTGTGTCACTCTGAGGAGCTTTACTGCAGCAAATGTGAAAGAAAATGTGAGCAGCAGAACTTCACAGTTTGTTTGCATTTAGTTGTTGTTATGGGACCCTCGTGGTTCTGAGTCTGGCCCAGAGGAACAGATCAGGTGTGTTTTGTTGATGTAACCAAGCTCTGAAAGATTATAATAATGAACATTTGCTGCCATGGCTCAGATACCATTTTTCCTAAATTTAATAGCACAGCATTGGCTTTGCAAAGTTAGTAGCTTTAAAAACAACACTGCCCCAAGTTCAGTATAATAGAAAATTTAATTTCTTTATTACCATTTAGGAAATCACCTGGAGGGACCTTTTTAATACTTTGTTAGCTTGATCCATGGATTTTTGCCAACTTCCCCTTCTTATCTAAAGAACAGAACATAAAGGAGCTTCATTTTCTTTGCCCAAAGAGTAACATGTTCTCACTTTGTCTCAAAACTGCAAGTGGGTGGTTTTATGTGTTCATAAGCACCCTCCAGTACATATCTAAGAAGGTTTTGTGCCTCCTGAATACATCCATGCCCACAGAAATGTGGGAATAAATTCAGTAACACAAGAAGTATCATTTTCGGCAATGGAAGAAAATAAGTCTTTACCATTTTTTGGCCCAGTGTTACCAGGCACAAGAAAAAAGCAGAGCTTGAAGAGTAGATATTCCCAATAATTGGTAATCAATAAATGTTGAAGTAAGCTTGAATTAAGTATTTATCAAGCAGCAAATGAGCAAGCCCAGCATTTTAAATACATAAATGAGGCTCCATGTGCTTCTCTCAAGTAAAGCTCATAATTTCAGTGGTTTTGTTGTGGTTTTTCCCCTTCCATGGGTGTCCCAATTTGTCTCAATCATTAACAAAGCGATTTTTAAGGAGTTGTGTTTTACAATGCAGAGAGTGGAGGATGCTTTTTATACATTGGTGCGAGAGATCCGACAGTACAGAGTGAAAAAAATCAGCAAAGAAGAAAAGACTCCAGGGTGCGTGAAAATTAAAAAATGCCTTGTAATGTGACAGGGTAAGTTTGTAATGTAACAGGGTAAGTGTTGCAAATCACTTGCCTAATAAAACTGATTGAGGGTGGCTTGCCAATCAGACTTTTTGTGGCTAATCAATGACATAATTTTGGATATAAAACCAATCACATTTCAGTGTCCTGAATAAGGATTTGCTGTGTTACATGGGGTTTTGATAAATGGATTAACAAGAAGTCTTTAATGCATTTTGAACTCTCCAGCTGGGAAATGGAGGCACAGTTCTGAGTAAGAAGTTTGGAGGAAGGAGTTTTATTAGGAATATATTGCAGGTGCTGTTGAGGTGAATATTGGTTGAATCTTCAGGCTGATGAACTGAGGGGAGAAGATTATATTATCATCATCCTCCTCAGATGCAGAAATAGGAGATTCCTAATCCAGCAAAACAGTACTTGGCTGGTGTACAGGATTTTTCAATTCTCAGGCCTTTCCTTACGCTGTGCTGTTTTTCCCTTGTTCTTCCCCAGCTTAAAAAATTTACCCTTACCATTTCCAGAAAGCTATTGGAGGTTTTTTGTCAACTGTAATGCCATGACTGATTCAGATTTGGACAAAATAAGGCTTCACCTGTTTTTGAGAGCCTTTACAAGAGGTGGGAGTGAAGGAGCGCTGGAGGAGAAAGGGGACTAAACCAAAACCAACAAGAAAGCACCAAAAAAACCCAATACCCAAATTCTCACAAAATCTTTTTTCATATGTATACTCCACTGTAAGAAAAAAGGGAGGAGGTGAGGACAGAAGAAACTGGTACGGAAGAATTGCTTGTCTAAATCACTTCCAGTGCTTTTTGAACAAACCATCAGAGCAGCTCCTTGCAGATATTCCTGTCCCATTAATTCTTTACAGAGGTATACAACTAACTTTTATTCCTTGTGACTGATACATGTTGTGTATATATGCAACTTCTCTGGAACCATGGGACCTCGTGGGGCTCCCAAACCAAACCTGTAGCCAGGAGCAGGCTGTTCCTGTGGGATCAGTTCTGTTTCTGTTCCCTCTGCCCTTTGGAAGAACAAGGCCTATCTCAGTGCACCTTTAATGAGGCTCTAGGCTTTAGTTTTGAGCCTGCACAGGGAATTGTGAGTTTCTAATCTGAGCCTGGATTTAAAGCTCTCATTCAGTACATCTTAACTTGCCCAAAGGCTTGCACACAGTAAGTGCATTGTCAGAGGGAGGAAGGTCAGCTGCCTGCAGTCCCTTCCTACTGAAAGGGGCTGGCTGGAAAGGTTGGCAGCCTTTGATCTCACAGCATTGATGCCTTCAGGGACCTTCAGGAGACAGAGTATCCACTGCTTACATTTAAAATGTAATGGGCAGGCTGAAAAGTGAAAGACCTCCCTTTACCTTGTGTTCTCCACTTGTAATTCACAAATGGTCTAAGCATAGTTTTGTATGTCATGTTCTATTAATGACCTGAATTGAAGACAAATTGTGGCAGGACCAAACATAATCAATAATCAGTGAGGCTTTGTCTACAAAGGTGTAAATGCAAGGATGAAAGCCAAGTCAGTTCTGTAACCTGGTCTAGTGAAAAGTGTCCCTGCCCACAGCAGGGGATTGGAATGAGATGATCTTTAAGATCCCTTCCAACCCAAACCATTCTGTGATTCTATGTTGCAGCATGTGCTGTATTTAAAAGATCATCATCTTACTAGGTAGAATAAAAATTTCAGCCTTCATTGGGAAGTCATGTGTTTAAAGGTTCATGATAGTATCTGGGTATTACTTTGTGCAAGTTATTTTCTCTGCGTTTATTTTAAAACAAGTTTAATGAGGGAGAGTTGCTCGTTTGAAGACTTAAATTGCAGTTTTTAAGTGTGTCTCATTTGAAGGCACCAACTGAAAGCCAGTTCTGAAAGGCTGTTCTATAAGGCAGTGTGAACAGTCTACTAGAAGAACATTGGGCAGAGGTTGTTATTATATGGTTCTTGTGTTGTAAGAATGAAACTGTTGTTTTGTCTGCTGTGATTGATTCTTAGTGCTCTCCTCCTCCTTAATACTGACACCTGCAGTGGACTCTTGCTATTTCTGTACCATTTCCCTATTTGAACATTGCTAAATGCTCTCTTTGTGCATTAATGCTGAAGTTGTAAGCAAAATACAGTAGTTCTCTCCAAAGTAATACCAAGTATTTTTAATTTTCCAAAAACTGAGTGACATTACCTTTTGCAGAAATAAGGCTATTTTCCCACTAGGCATGCTGCATCAATTTTGTATTGGTCAATAATGCCTCAAAATGTAGAACAAGTTGTTTGCAAGGTCTTGTAATATGCAAAAGTGTGCTATTAATGTTGGGACATACACTGCCAAGGACTTTGAACATCAGTTGTGTGTAAATGTTTTATGAACTTGAAGGTTTTAAATAAATGTAGCTTATACTGAGTGCTGCTTTTTAGGTGAAGCTATTTCACACCTCCCTTTTGTTTGGACTTTCCATATTAAGTTTCATCACCATTTGGAGTTTGGCTGAAACAGGAATGAATTAGGTGATTTTTGTCTTTTCAGAGTTCACTTTCAGATTTTTACTGAAGTAGACATAGAGGAGGAAATGCAGAGTCTTTTTTTTTTTGGTTGCTTGAAGGCAAACTTGTGTGGCTGAATTTCTAGACCTAATTCTATAGGGATGCATTTGGCTGCTGTGATACAGTAACATTTCTCAAAGATATAAGGAGTAAGGCAGCAAAGAATGAAGAAAAATTTTTATCTTAAAGATTTTATAACTGCCTGTACTCAAATTATTAAATGTAAAGGCAGACTGACAACATGGGTACTTCAGTGGGATTTGAAGCGACCTCGGAGCAAGGCCATAAATTGTTTCCCATAAGTAAGTTGAAACAAAGTACATTCTACAACATTGTACTTGATTGTGATCCACATCAGGCTTTTGGATATGCTGGTCTCTTTAGATCAGAGTTAATTTTGGTCAGCTGTAATTACCTCTGAAAATAATGAAAAACTACTCAGTGTGAACAAATTTTAGCTTTTGTGTCTGTAGCTTATGTCTTGGAGCCATGGAGATTCCAAGTGACCATACAGCACCAGACAGAATGTGTTTCAAGTGTCCTTAACTTTCAAAGTCTTTCAAAGTTGAATAGAATGATTTATCAAATAGCTTATCATCAGGACATGGGATTGATTTGATTGATTTGCATGTGTAAAGATTTATAAAACTGTGGTGTGATTACTATACCAGTGTGCCTGAGAAATGATCAGAATATGTGGATTAACCATAACTATGTCTTTGATATTGAGTTATTGGTACAAATATTAGGATTCACGTTCCAGAGGTGCATAGAGATTATTAAAGCATCAATGAAGATAGTAAATGCCTCACAACTTGCCTGTGAGGGTGGGGAGGCCCTGGCACAGGTTACCCAGAGAAGCTGTGGCTGCCCTTGCAACCCTGAAGTGTCCAAGGCCAGGTTGCACAGGGCTTGGAGCAACTTGGGACAGTGGAAGGTGTTGTGGTTGGAACTGGAGGGCCCTTAAGATTCCTTCCAACCCAGGCCATTTTATGATTCTATGATAATATATACTTACAACCTAATTGTAAGGTGTTATTATTATATAAATACACTGTATATGATACTTTTCTAGCTTGTGCTGGGGCAAGATGTTCTCCTGGAGATGGAGAAGAGAGCAGCACACACTTCATTACCTTCCTTCCCACATCAGCAATGGAATTTCACCTGTGGGGCACCTGTGAGTAACCTGCAGGGTGCCCTAAGGCCAGTTTAGGAACAGCTGAGGAATAGGGCAGCAGCTGGCAGCTCCTGCTGGCACCAGAGCACTTCCCTCTGGTGGCTGTGACAGGGCTGCTCAGAATTCCAGAGAGAAACAGGGTGAGTCCTGCAGCCAGGATTCCTTGTTCAAAGGGGATGGCAGGTAGGCAGCAAAATGTGCTGATGGGGCCAAGGAGGGACACAGGCTGTACCTCAGCAGGCCTCTGAGTCTGAACCTCATCCTAATTTGTATCTTTCTGTATCTTTTCAGGGTGTTGATGATGCCTTCTACACATTAGTTCGAGAAATCAGAAAACACAAAGAGAAGATGAGCAAAGATGGTAAAAAGAAGAAAAAGAAGACAAAGACAAAGTGTATAATTATGTAAATACAATTTATCCTTATTCTTAAGAAGTACTGAAGTAATTTTGTACATTACACTAAATTATTAGCATTTGTTTTAGCATTACTTTACTTTCTGCTTCATGATCCTGTTAGCTTTACCTGAATGCTTGTTTTAAATGACAGTGGAAACTTCATTCCTCTTAAAGTGCCAGTATTCTTTGACTGTTGGGTCTTGAACTAGCAATGCCTGTGAAAATAAAAACAAAGAAAAACCAGACAAAAACTCAAAACAAACAAAAAACCCACAAAAAACCCAAGAACTGTCTTAGGACTCTTTGGTGCATGCACAGTTGCTAACTTCCTATTTTTCTTACTGATTGTGAACTTCTGTTCTGTGTGCAAAGCAAACAAATTATGCTCTACACATTTTAATATCCCCTCTAAATTTTTGGGTTTATAAATTCGGTTGGGAAAAAGGACTAGTTAGCAAAAGAAACTTTCATTTCAGCCTTTCCTTTATTTTACACTGATTGCAATAGAGAGAGACCAGAAGCCTTTATAGTCTTCCTGTAGATTTTGCTTCTAGGCATCTAGTCTTGTAGCATTTCAGATCAACTTTAATGAATGTAAAGAGANTTTCTATAAAAAACTAAAAAAAAAAAAAGAAAAAATTTTAAAAATACAACAATGCACACCTGGCAATGGAAAAAGTAAAAGTTCTGATTAGGTTGATTTGCTATTATTAATGCATTGCTTTAAGAGTTTCACTGACTTTTTGTGTCTGAAGAGCAAGGTGAAATCCCCCTGTGTCAAAGTTTGAGTAGCTTTGTTCACTAGGGTCAGGATTTCACCCTGAGTGTCCCTAGGAAATACTAGAATGCCTTAACAGAGAAGTTGATTCAAATTCTTAGGTTAATTCATACAGGGACCTAGAATTTACCATAAGAATTACATCAGAATCAATCCTAAATTACATAGTGGAGTAAAACCATTGTTTTTTTTTCCCCCCAAGAGTGGCATTAAATATTTCCAGATGCCCATTTTATGCAAAATAGGGGAGAAATTTTAAATTCTAGCAACATGAAATGAGTGAGTGAACAAGTTGAATTTAGCTGCTTCATGCAAATAATTTGGAAATCCACTATGCCATGGAAATGGTGTGGAATTTGCACAATCTCTCAGCATAGAACATGATTTCCAGAGTCAGTGTTGTTTGTGTGATGTCTGTGAACTGATTCAATGGTTGGTGAGTGGCATTCCAGTATCTAGACTGTCATGAAGCTACACCAAGAGTTTAATGTTGTCTTTCTCTGTGATTAAGTTCTCTTGTGATTTTTTTGTTCTTCTCTCCACCACCACCCCCCCCGGGCTTTTTTTTTTCTGATTGGAATTAATGCAGGATTTTTGCAGGGGCTTTCACTTTTTGGTACTGCAGTAGCCTAGTTGTCCACTGAAGTATGAACCAGTAGTTCCAGTGTTTCCAGTTCCTGGTGTCTCCCTGTAAATGTGGAGTTGTTTGTTTCAGGAGAGCTTTGGTCCCTGAAGGTGCACTTCTTCACAGGAGCTAACTCAGCTGCAGAGTGACACTGGAAGGTGTGACTGGTGTACCCAAAAAATAAAACACAAGACATTGAAGTAGGGTGGTTCAGGACACTGGAAAATTTGGAACAGGGAATAGCAGCATTGCCCTAGCCTAAGGTATTCCATTGAAACTCACACAGGTATGTAAAAATTGCACTGGGTAACTTGGACCATTCATGTGAAAAGTATTATTTTGCTTCTGCAAAAAATCCCAGAGTGACTGTTGTAGGTGGAGAGCTGCAAAGCTGGCAGGGAACACAGTGTCTGGATTGCCTCCATGTTCTTTAATTTCATTGTGTCTGGGAGAAATCAGGCCTTTCCCTGCCTCTGCTCCTCATTCACCCCTTCACCAAAATCCAGACCCCTCCTCTCTTCTCAGCTTCAATGTGAAATTTAGGTTATGAAATATTCTGAAAAACCGTAACAGGAGAACCTAACTTTATACTGTAAGGACCAATAAGGAGTAAGAACAGATTCTTAATGTCACAAAATATTTCAGAGCTTCCAAGGTTAAAATGTGTTGGAGACATTATTTGCACATTTTATACACTCTTGATAATACATAAAGAATGTAGCAAAAGTGGGTTGTAAGCCTTGAGCAAGTGGAAGTAATCTTAAGGTTACTTTAATTTTGGTAACTGAGTCACACTGCATGTCGAATTAGGGCTGGTCTAAAATTCTGATGTTAATTTTAATAAAAGCTGTTAGGAGAATATGTAGCTGTAATGTCTTATTCATCAAAGGTGGATTTATATAGCTCTACTGTAAAGCTATATATGAACCAATGTTGAGGTTTGTCAGCAAAAGTGAGCTGTAGCTGCCAGTCTAATTAAATTAGTACAAAATCCACTTATATTAGCCCATATTTACTTGAAAGAAACCCCAACCCAAGCCCATTCTTGCCACTGTTGTGCAGTTTTGTCTTCCTGTTTGTTGAGATTTGGTGAAGCATGTTGGATGGCAGCTTGCACAGGTTGCTCCATCATCACTGCCCTGCCTGTTTGAGATGCTTCCACAGAACATCCCTGGCTGCTGTGTGTCCTGAGAGCAGCTCCTGAGTGTGCCTGGGAGTCACTGCCCACCTCACCACCTCAAACTGCCATGTGTCAGCGAGCAGCACCTTCTTCTTACAGTAGCTTTATGTAACTCTGCTAAATACCTGGATCCTTGCTTTGCTCCAAAAGGAATTATTCTGACCAGTTTCATCATCCTGAAATTTTTTGCTGATTTTTTGCTGTGTGGGCTTTGTTACAGTAACAGGATAATGGGTAAATACTGACACACACAATCTTCTGCTCTTGTCTAGACTATGAAGCAATACAATTATTACCTTCAAAGACCATCAAACTGTAAAACAAATCATTGTGTCTCAAGTTTACATAAAGCTACATAGATGGTAAATCTTTCCTAACATTTCTTTATTCCACTGTCTTGTGTTTTCATGTTGAAAATACTTCTGCTTTTTCCTCTTGAGTGCCAACTTCTTACTAGAATGACTTCTTAATGTAATATGTTTACCTGGAATGTATTTTAACTATTTTTGTATAGTGTAAACTGAAACATGCACATTTTGTACATTGTGCTTTATTTGATGTGGAACATATGCAGTGTGATCCAGTTTTTCCATAATTTGGTTGTGTGACCTAGGAATGTTGGTCATGCCAGACATTAAGTTAAAAAAAAGGAAAAAAAAAAAAAGACCACTGTTTGTTTTAAAATTTTTAATGTTTTTAGGAGTATGTGCTGTGAGGTGATCTGGAATTTGTCTTTTTTTTTGTCAAACTGTACTGCTCCTATTTATTGTAATGTAATAAAAAATAGTTATTGTGAGCATCTGTCCCAGTTTCCTTTCCCTCTGCAAGAATTTCAGGTAACAAAGCATCCTCCAAATTCCACATGCTTGGCAGTCGTTCTCTATTCTTTCTTGCATTCTGCTGGTGCTGCCTGTCCCAGAGCTGCTGTCCTTGCCCCCCTTGGTGTCCCTGTCCCTGAGAGGGGTGGCTGCTCAGAGCAGCTGAAGTGCAGAGGAGCTCAGGTGATGTGGAAGGAGTTTTTCACATCAGTGTGGTGGTAGAAATGGGAGCACATGCATTTCATCACAAGGTACTGTACTCTGCCATCACTTTTTAAATTCTGTCCTAGAATTCTGAGGGTGGTGCTGCATCCTCCCCTCTTCCTCAGGCCAGCTGTGATCTCAGAAATGCGCATTCAGTACCTGGGCTGAGCTCTTCTGGAGCTCATCAAGAACAGTTCCTGGGAGCTGGTGCTGTCTGAGGAGCTCCTGCTTTGTAACTAAAAAAAAGGGAAACTTAATTTCACCTGCCTGAAGAGCACCCCCAGTGCAACAGCATTTTTGCTTTTGAAATTTCAAAGGATGTTACTGACTTGGATTGGGGTCAGGATGGAAAATTGCTGTGACTAAACCCACCTCTCTTGTGACCCTATAAAGAGTGGGCCTGAGTGAGACCCTCAGAGTTCTGGACTGCAGTGGGCAGTGATCAGAAGTTTCCCTCTGTGTGGGCCCTCTCAGAGCCACTGAACTCTTGTTTGCTGTATTTGGAGGACCAGCAGTGACAACAGAGCGTGGAATGATGGCCCCCTGTCCTACAGGCTCAACCCTTCAGCCACTGAGAAGATGCAAAGGTATCCAAGGTAAGTGCTTCAGTGAATTCCAGGGGAATTTTATACCGTGTACATACTCCTGTAGGAATGTGTGAGTGTGGATATGCTATAGAAAATGGCCAATGGATAGTGGTCTCAGAGATTCTAAGGACTGTAGATTTGCAAGTAACTCAGGCCTATGACTGAGTTGCTGTTGTGCTTCTATAAAATTCTATAAAAGCCTTTAGTCAAATTGCTTTAAATTAAACTGGATTAAATGCTCTTAGGTTTTAAGTGCTGCTAAACCTTCAGGCATAAACCATTGGTCAGATCTGGGCTCAGTTTAGCAAGGGGGTCCACTCTGAACTTGGTGACTCAATGGGAACATCTCCCTTACTCCTTTTATCCTTACCTTTTTTGTATCCCTGGCGTTCACAGAAATAAGTTGATTTTGGTTTTAGTTTGATTGATAGATTTTAGTTTGCTTTTTCTCTGTGTGCTTTAATCACCTAGTAAATACTGGACTGAACCTTGTGAATGGACTGTCACACTTTCACTTTTACATTAATCCTGTTTTTGCTGATGCCTTTGGTGGCAATTCTTTGAGCAACCTTAAAATACTCCTTAGTTGTCAATGTGAAGGCTTGCAACTGCTAACAGCTCTAGTGCAGGGATTCCTTACCTGTATTTCAAAGATCATTTCTCCAGTGTCATTTAGTTGGTGGAAACACCAACCGACCCAGCCGAGTATCAGCTCTGACACAAGTGTGAGTCGAGCCAAGGCCTACAGAGACAGCCTGGAGCAAACAGCCATGGCCAGACTTCTCTTCCAGGGGCAAAGATCAAGTTTTCTCTTCCTGCTGCAGCAGTTACACAACAGCAGATATCAGCAGTAGCAGGAATTTTCTTCAGAGCCCAAGTGCTTAAAGCACTATTGTTCAAACTCACCCCTTTCCTGACCCCACAATTGTCTCCCTGACACAGTAAGGGGGTGCCTCTGTAAGTTGAGCAGATGAGGTTAAAAGCTTTAAGAATTTACTTCCACAGAATCACAGAATAGTCAGGGTTGGAAGGGAGCTCTGGAGACCATTTAATCCAACCTCCCTGCCCAGGACAGGGTCACCTGGGGCAGGTGGCACAGGAACAAGCCCAGGTGAGTCTGGAATGTCTCCAGAGAGGGAGACTTGAGGCCCTCCCTGGGCAGCTGTTCCAGGGCTCTACCCCCCTCAGTGCACAGAAGTTCTTCCTCATGTTGAGGTGGAACTTCTTCTGTTTTGTTCATGGCCAGTGCTCTTTGTCCTGTTGCTGGGCACCAGTGGAAAGAGCCTGGCACCATCCTCTGACACCCACCCTTGAGATACTTATATGCATTAATGCAATCTGCCCTCAGTCTTCTCTTCTTGGACTAAACTGCCCCAGGTCCTGCAGTCCCTCCTCATAAGAGATGCTCCAGACCCCTCATGTTCATGGCCTCTGCTTGATCTCCTCCAGTAGCTCCTGTCTTTCCTGAAAACAGCATTCCCTTGCCAAGGCTGGGAACTTCACTTTTGAGAGAGTGCTCATTTCCAGTGGAAATGGATCGTTCAGTGTGGAGGATTTTTAAAATCAGGTTCATCTTTCAAGCACGTCAACAAGCACAGCACCTTGAACTGACTCCCAAACACACAGCTATGGGGCAAGAAGAGTTTCTGTTTGATACATACATTGAAGTAAATCAGAAGAGGGCTGTGCAACCACTCCTTCCTGCAAAATCATTTCATACCTGACATTTTAGTTTGCGGCGGTCAAAAGCAGCGGAGGAAAAACTGCACACCCCAAACCCTTCAAGCAACTCCTGGCAGGGCAGCAGCTCCCTGATTTGTGGTCTACAGGGGTTGGAAGGATTTACATTTCACTTCAGTATTTAGAGCTCTTTTATTGTTACCTTTCCTGGGTGTGAGTGGTTACAGGCACAGTCAGGGCTTGTCATCGCTGTAGTAGCGCTGCTTCATGGCTCGGTATTTCCTCAGGAAGTACAAAGCCTCCAGCTCCTTGACAACAAATTCTCCCCGAGCAATCAGTTGCTTAATTTTTTCAGGGTCTGTCTCATCTTTGTTTTTTAGAAAAGCTGCTTTCAAACGGCTTCTGAAGTAGTCTGCTCCTTTGGGATAGTCCCTTCCAAGGTACAGCAGCTTGGAGAGAAAAGAGTAAGGTGTTTGTAATTAACTGAGAGCACAGTGAAAGGGGGTTCAATTTCTGGTTAAGGAAAGTGCTGGTGGCATTTAAGACACTTACATTTTTGTACAGTTTTATCACTTCACCTCTTAAAGAATTGGCCATTCTGACATTTCAGTGAACTCTGTCCTTGTGTAATTTTTTGGTTGGTTTGGGTTTTGTTACCTGAAGGATAATCAATTTGAAATTAGCCTTTCCTGGAAGTCAGTAAAGCACAGCCTCGGCCTTCCTAAAACGTCTGTATTCTACTGAGCCCCATTTCCTCTAATTCTGGTTCTACTCTGTCTCTTCTTTTTCTTTCTTACTTTTATTCCATTTAGCTTCTCATTGTCTTCTCCCCTCCCCCCTCAAACAGAAAACAAGAAACTTCTAAAAACTGCTGGGACACTTTGTGCTGTTCATTGGCTGCTTTCCCACACCCTTACAAATTCCATACTCACTAGCCTGGCTGCTTCTGTGGTCTGCTAAAAAACTGTATCTTCATATACATATAAAAAGTGGTAATGATATATAAATAGAATACATATTTATCTATGTTATATATTCATATGGCAGTGTTTATATTTTGAAAAATTATTTTTGCCTCCATGTATATATATGTACTAAATATTTCTGTATTTTATATATCGATATATCTATTTTATACTTACACACGTATATTCCTGCATATATGAGGAATTCATAAATATCGCATTCGTAAATTTTGGTTTTTTAAGGACTCAACTTTAAGTGCATTACAAATTGAGTCCAGCGTGCACCGGCACAACGTAAGGAAAAGTGACAAAGTAACTGAACTTTATTCGTGCTAACACAAAATCACAGAATGGCCTGCGTTGGAAGGGATCGTAAAGATCATCTCGTCCCAGCCCCCTGCCGTGAGCAGGGACACCTTCCACTCTCCCAGCTTGCTCCGAGCCCCGTCCAGCCTGGCCTTGGACACTGCCAGGGGACGGGACAGCCGACACTAAATCACAAGCGACCGGAATCCAATCCAGCTCCCGCTGCGGGGCCTCCTCGGGCCGCCACCTCCCCCTGACTCTGCCTGCCGCCCCGCTGTCCCCGGAGCCATCCCCGGAGCCATCCCCGGCTGGCCGCGGATCCCGGCAAGGCCGGGCCAGGCTCTCACCCGCGTCCTCCCGGAACCGCCGCGGCGCCGCCGCTTTCCCCCTGCGCCGGGAGCGCGCCCGGCCGCCGCTGCGCCTGCGCGCCGCCGGGGCTACGGGCGGGGCCTGCGGGGCTCCGCGGGGTCGGGAGCCTGAGGGACACGGGCTCCGCGGGGTCGGGAGCCTGAGGGACACGGGCTCCGCGGGGTCGGGAGCCTGAGGGACACGGGCTCCGCGGGGTCGGGAGCCTGAGGGACACGGGCTCCGCGGGGTCGGGAGCCTGAGGGACACGGGCTCCGCGGGGTCGGGAGCCTGAGGGACACGGGCTCCGCGGGGTCGGGAGCCTGAGGGACACGGGCTCCGCGGGGTCGGGAGCCTGAGGGACACGGGCTCCGCGGGGTCGGGAGCCTGAGGGACACGGGCTCCGCGGGGTCGGGAGCCTGAGGGACACGGGCTCCGCGGGGTCGGGAGCCTGAGGGACACGGGCTCCGCGGGGTCGGGAGCCTGAGGGACACGGGCTCCGCGGGGTCGGGAGCCTGAGGGACACGGGCTCCGCGGGGTCGGGAGCCTGAGGGACGCGGGCACCGGGAGATCGGCATCCTGAGGGACACGGGCACCGCTATCCGCTGCGGGACATGGTGCGGCGGGGAAGGGCCGGGGCTGGGGTGGGATACGGCTTACCAGGGTGGGATGGGGAAGGATGAGGTGGTGGAGTAAAGCGGGGGGTGTTCCTTGTTAGCTACCGAAGTACCAGGAGGTGGGGAAAAAAGGCTTTAAGGCTGAAAGAAGCCACCTGTGTGAGCCCCGGTGTAAGTCCTTGTGCCGTGGTTCGCTGCTGTGGTTGCTCCCTGTGGAACCGGTCGGGAGGTGGCTCAGGCTTTGTTGCCAGAATGGCTCTGTGGTAACTTCGTTCCCAGAGTCATGTGTTAGTGGCTAATTTTCTACAATATTGAAATTATTGTCATTATAGTTTTTCAATAGACAATCACATCCGATTTTAACAGAATAGTAGTATTTTTCTAATTATTCCTTTTTTAGCTGATACTCTGTTGTCTGATGTTCTCTTTCCTTTTTTTTCTCCACTCTGATCTTTTAGGGTCCGAAAAAAAAGGTAGGTAGGCAGAAACATGCTGTAGGTCACAGTTGTATTTTTTTTTAAAATCTGGGGGTTTTTTTGTGTTTTCCTGAGGCAGCTGGTCAGGGTTAATTGAATCTGAAGGAGGAAGAGGCATCTCCTGGACACCGAGCTCTTCTGCCTTTTGCAAGGAGGCCAAGTGTTCCTGCAGCGCTGCTGGAGAGAGCGTGGCCACTGCAGCCACTGCTTGTTTGGCTTGGCAACGGGTGTCCAGGCAGAGGGACAGTGTCCTGGCAGTGTCCTGGCTCTGTCCCAGCCATGGTGTGGCAGCAGGACCAGGGCAGTGACTGTCCCCTGTGCTGGGGCACTGGTGGGGCCGTACCTCCAGTCCTGTGTCTGGTTCTGTCACTGCAAGATGGGCATGGAGGGGCTGGAGCACCAGGAGCAGCTGAGGGAGCTGGGAAAGGGGCTCAGCCTGGAGAAAAGGAGGTTCATGGGGGACCTTCTGGCTCTGCACAACTCCCTGACAGGAAGGTGCAGAGGGGGTCAGGCTCTGCTCCCAGGGAACAGGGACAGGACAACAGCCTCAGGCTGGGCCAGGGGAGGTTCAGGTTAGATATCAGGAGGAATTTCATCATGGAAAGTTTGTCAGGCATTGGAAGGGGCTGCCCAGGGAGGTTTGGAGTCCCCGTTCCTGGAGGTGTCCAAGGAAGGACTGGACATGGCACTCAGTGCTCTGGGCTGGGTGTCAAGGGGGCATTGGGCACAGCTTGGACCCGATGGTCTTGGAGGTCTCTTCCAAAATGAATGATTCTGGGATTCTGTTGTTTGAGCTATATAGGCTGGACACAGAATAGAGGGGTAAAGGAACAACAGGCTGGGTTGCATAAATTTGTCCTGTGGGCTATTCTTAATTCAGTGATAATGAACTTATCTACCCCTCCCCAGCTGTGCAGTTCACCCTTCTCAGTCCTCTGTTAAGTCATAGGAATGTAAAAAGAAGTTGACTAAAACGTGATTGCAAGTAATTGAAACAAACAGATTTTCCATTTTCTGTCTATTTATTTATTGAAGTGAAAAGAACAAATTCTTCCCTGAAATCCTAATGGGTAGAAGTGTGGGTTTTACTGACTTTAGTTTGGGATAATTTTGCAAATGAATGCTTTGGTAACAAATGTGGTTAGATGCACTCTATTGACACTTATTTGTCACCATTGTATTTGTCCCAGCTTCATGGCAATCTCTGTACTCAGAGGTGCATTTAGGTATATATTTATGCCAGTATATTTATTGCCATGCCAAGTAGTGTGAAGTGAACAAGTAGTTATTGCTATCTGAATATATGATAGTTGGAATCAAAGTGTGAAATAAGAGTATTTGTAACACACTTGGTGTTGTGTGAAGAAAGACGAGTGGTCAGATAATTTCTGAGAAACCCAAATTTAAAATATAGCTATTCCAAGATTAGGCTGGAAGTGAACAGTGAACTGTCTGGAGTTGCAGTGAGAATTTTGTAACAGAAAAGAGAACTCTTTGCTATTTTGTCTTGTGAATTAGATGTTTCTAAATGCTAAGCTTGTCCCAAATGACATTTTCCAGTATGTCCTAAAATGTTTGAAGTTTTAGCCCCTACTTCCTTAGCAGATCTGCCTGTTATTCAATTTCTGCATTAAACCAAAAGATTTTAATACTCTTGTGTTGTGGCTATGCTTGGGAATGCCTAGCATAGAATAATAGATGAATTGTAAGATCTTATAATAAAAAATAGAAGAAAATTAAGTCCAGAATTTGCATTACTCTTCTGGGGGCTCTATTGGCTGTGTAGGGAGTCTAAAATCTTAATTCAGGGATCACATTAGAAGTGCAAAGTTACAGAGTTATGGAACTGCCAAACTGTATTAAAATAATACTGATAATTTGTTTTCTTCTTTCTTATTGCAAACCTGAAGTCCAATGGCAAAAGTAAAGGTGGAAAATCAAAGAAAGGCAGACAAGGGAAGCTGAAAGGTACTGTGCACTTCATTTAGAGGGAATATGATGGACAAATCAGTTATGTTAAATAAATGTGCAGAAAGTAACATCCTGAACTAGATGTGAATTGCTCTCTCTTTCACAAATGCAAATGATTCCTCCCTCTTTTCTGTTGTGGGCCAAATTCCTTTTTCCTGTGTCTCACTTCCCTATCAGAGCAATCAATACTCTCTTCTCTAGTTATTCCTACTGCAGTTAGGAAGTTGGGAAGAATTAACTTGCCATTAATCCATCCTGGTGGGCAGTGACCACGCTGTGACTGCCAGGAAGTGACTGCTGATCACTGGAAGCTTTTGTGGTGGGAGTGGCAGCTCAGGTGAGCGCAGGCAGATTTGGGATCTGCTGCTGCTCTTGCCTCAGTGCAGCACTCACTCTTGATTTACCTGTAGGTGATGACATCAGGTCATGTTTGGGAACACTGGGATTGAGGCACAGGCTGTGCCACCTTAGACTGAAGGTTTAAAGGTTGAATCAGTTTTAGTTTTCATATCCTCTCTAATTTTCTAGTCCCTATGGCAGCAAAGACAAACCAGAACTGTGGAGTAGCAGATCCTGAAGAGGATTTCAATGAACAAACAGCTGTAAAATTAAAATTGTAGGAAACCAGTGGTTGTAGCAAAGAAGAAGAGGAATTTGGGATTAAAGCACTGACTTTCACCCAAAACTTTGTGTTGAGAACCTGTGTCCATTGAAGCTGTAGATGGAGAGAGCACTGCTGCTGCTGCACTTGCTGGTCCTTGTCTCCCCTTTCACCCTCACACACTGATGGGGCAGTGCCAGAGACAGTGTGTTTTAGTACTATTCAGATTAATTTGGATCAATCTTCATATGGGAGATTTCTGTGCAGTGAAAGATAAACATTTATGTTGCTCATTTTATGGTAGTTTTGTCATTACAGCTAATAACCAAATCATTTTTTAGATTTTATCTAGGAAAGCGTAGTTATGCCCTTGATCTCTTTCTCAATCCTCAGGTGAAGCTGAATTACAAGCTGAACAAGAAGAAGCAGAAAGACTTGAAAAGGAGAGACTTCAACAAGAGCACTTGAAAAAGCTTGAGGCAAAGGTTAGTTTTTTACTCAATGAAAAAAATCGAATCCTATTTCTAAACTTGAGACAAAGCCTGTAAAATATCAGTAATTTAGTGCGAGAATAGGAATAAATTTCCATATGTACTTTCCTTGTGTTGGGAACAATATTGAGGAAATTTTCCAGTTTTGGTAAGTTTAAATACATTTTGTGATCTGTAATTCTTCAGTTTGATTAAATGCCTTTTTTTTTTTTCCCCATTTCCGCTGTACTTTCAATTGAATGTATTTTTTGTATTCCCCATGAGGATATTTGGTACACATTCCTTAATTGGTTCCCATTTTTGGGCAAATACAGTATTTATGTGTATGTGTGTGTGTATTAGCCTATGTATATTTATTTTTCTGAAAAGACTGGCATTCAGAACAAAAACTGATTGGTAACAAATAAATATTTTTCTGTTTTAAGAGGAAAAAAAGTATTTACAACAAGTAATTTTTTTAAAGAGTCACTCTTGTCTATTCCTCTTGTACTTTACTAGGGGAGGATGAATTTAAAATAATAGAAATTAAAAGGGCAAAAATAAAACAGTATTTCACACTTTTTCCAAATTATGCTTACATTTTTTAGCAGCTCCCATTAGAGCTGGCTCCAGGCTGCTGATATGGGAACAGTTCAAATGAGAGGTTACAATCATATGTCACATTGTGTCTATCATATAGTTCAGCAGCTAATGTGATGACAATAGCATACTGCAATCTACTGCAGTCTTCTCAATTGGATGTTTCATTAAAAAAGCAAGTTTTCAGTGTTTGGGTTTGTTTAATTAATAATAATTCAAATATCCCAAATTTGTTTCTTGTGTATAAAGTAATTGTAAAAATAAGCCAAATATTCAACTGCTCTGTTTGATATATATGTATTTTTTTAACAGTATCAGGGAGAGAGGGAGTCTGAACTAGCAGAACTTAATTCACTGCAACAGAAGTTTCTTTCTGCACAGAAGTGGAAAATGGATTACAGAGAACAAGCCAAGGTAAGCTTTCTTGTCAAAATCTGCTCAGAGGTTTGGCAAGGAAGAGAATTTAGGAGCTTCCAGTTGTTGAATGTAGGTGTGTACTGACAGCATTTCGAATCCCATCTCAAAGCAGTGACAGGCCATGCTCACTCTCTTATCTTCTTTACTTTGGAGCACACAGAAAAAAAATGTGGGCAAAGAGGAGCCTGTTTGATGACCAAAGTATCAAAGCCCCACAGCTTACCCCAACAGTCATGAGGAATTGTAATTTCAGATGTTCTGGTATCTGTTCTTCTTCTTTTATTTCTTTAATTCATTCTGCTTTTAACCATTTCACCTAAAAAAAAATAGTTCTGCTAGGGCTTAAAAAGAAATTCTGTAGAACATTTGTTTCAGTGGTTCCTGGATATCACGGGTCATCATTCAGAGTTTCCCAGATTTTTGGAGGACATGGTACGAACCCAGGTCAGGGCTGGAAACATGAAAATTAAGCTAAAAGTTGCTGTCTGCAGTTTAGGGTGACATCCATGGTGGTTGAATCATCACCCAATGGCATTATGTACCTGTAAGGTTCTATTTTAAGCATTGAAGTGTGGAAATACAGAGTAGATTTCACTCTTGTGAATATTGCAGATACATCACTCAGTAAGTCTGATAATGAGATTTGGTCAGGTAAGGAACCAAAGGTTTATTATCCTACAGGCTTGTGGACACAAGGATTTTCTCTTTGCCTTGTGTATTGCTTAATCCTTTTAAACCTCTGCAGAACCACTTAAGAATCATAGGATAAATCATGTTAGAGAGGGCTTCTGAAACCTCCTGCACCAAGCAGGGCAAAATCTGAAGTTAAATCAAGCTGCTCAGTTGAGTTTTGAAATATTTAAAAGTTGGAAGTACCCACAGCATGTTTGACAGCTTTACCACTCTCACTGTAACAATTTTTCTCTAAATACAATTGGCATTTCCCTGTTACAGCTTGTGATAACTGACAGCTGTTGTTCGTGGATGTTTTTGACAAAGTCGAACTATTGATTTTAAAATAAGTCTGATAAAACACTGGTAGATTATGGGAACTACCAGAGTTTGTTAGTCTGTTGTTAAGATTATTTAGGGCAAAAGAAATATATAATACCAAATGCTGAGTTTCCACATGTATTTCTGAACAATTTCAGTTTAGATGAAGAGATGCATTTACAATTTACCATGAAATTCATCCTTTTTCTCAAAAAAAGTGCTGTTACTTCTAAGGATGGGATGATAAAAGTGAAGCTCTCTTTTAAGTGCAAAGATGTAAAAAAAAAAAAAAAGAAATCATGTCTTATTACTGAAAATTGATCAGTCTTTTATACAGGAGTTTCCAGTGCACTCAGCACTCCTCTATTGTTGCTTTGTTTGAAGTCAGTGGGAGTGCTGATGGAAGTGGTTGGGAATGCAATCCTATAAGTGCTTTTGCTTTAGAAGATCCATTTTCTTTTGTAATGCAATCTTCAGTAACATGGAGTTAATAATCTTCACAGCAAACAGGAGGGCAATGTTTCCTTAATATCCTGTTATATGGATGAAAAAAATTCCATTATGGGTGATAAATTGATCCTGTGAGCCAATGTCAGGCTTATATTTGGCATTAAGTGGGTTTAGTCTGCCACTGATTTTTTTCTTTCTACCACTTATAGGAATGACCACAAATTGATTTGTAAATTAAATTATTTTTAAAATAACCCTAATCTAGGATTTCACATTCCTGCCAGATGTTTCTGCAACAGGAGAATTGATGCTGGAAAGGGAGAGGAGATCTCCTTCAGAGGCAGAGGAAGGAGGAGTAAACACGTTGCAGTAGAGGCTCTTAATCAACTTCATTGCCAGTGTAGGAATTTGTAGTTTTCTTGGCAGAATCTGATCTGAGACCCACCTGCCTCTTCCACCTGCACCTTCCCCATTTCTGGTCTCAGTCATTTTATTCTTCCAGCCCCTCCCTTCTGCCTGGTACTGAATTCATAGCTTTTGTGGAGCAGAGCAGAACCCAGTGATAAATAAGTATAAACAGCAAGTGTGAGGAGGGCAAAAGCATCTTAACACATTAATATCAAAGCAAACCTGTTTTTCCTGGCATAGGGAAAATAAACCAGGTGGTGTTAGAATCCCATTTGGATGCAGGTGTGAATTTATCACTATCTTTGTCTTTCAGAATCTTTCTTTATCTTGTAGTAGCAGTGTGCAGCCCACCTGTACCCACTTTTCTCTGAACTCTTCTGTAGTGGGAGCATTACCTCAGCTGTGATGGGACTCCTGACCCCACTGTACCTCAGCAAATCAATACTTTCATGAGCTTGTGGCATGAAGACCAAGATGATGACATTCAGCTTGTGATGGAGAAGGGGGAAGTGGTGCTAAATGTAAGTGTTAAAATGGTGTATTTCAGTTTAAGCTTCACCTATCCTTAGAAGCCCCCTCTAACTCTATTTTCCCTATTTTCATGGCTAAAGGACTGAAAGACCTTCAACACCTAGAAGTTTTTCTTCAATTTGTATATTTTTCTTTAATTACAGATTTATTATTAACCCTGAAGAAGATGTGTATTGACTTTCAATATGCATTTAAGGGATCTGTGTGCTGTGTTTCTCCACTGAGGTCTAGTGTTCCAACACACATATTCTCTTCCATTTTAAACCAGAGCATACAAACTCATGTCAGATATAAATGCTTTGGTGGACAACAACTTGAGCCAGTAAAACATCATGTAAGAGCAGAAGTTCCCAGAATTGATTTTTGTCAACATAAGTCACCAGCCATTGATAACTTGTGAAGCAATTTTGAGCAATCTGTGCCTGCTCTGTAAATTCAGGATTTTCTTTTTGTTTATGCTGACTTTATGGTGTTTTTCAGAAAGATAAATGGGATCTTCTAGAAACTGGGGGAGAAAGTTGCACGTGTAATACAGGTTTCATTGGGTTAGTTCAGTTCTGAGTAAGATTTCCTATCTGTCTATTAAAAGAAAGGTACCAAGATCTGTTTAGCTACAAAGGAAGTAGGTTTGCCTCATTTTTTATGACAGAACACACAATATGTTAAGGATGGTGTCAAAACAGATATTTTTCCCATATAAATGTCTTCTAGTTGATTGAGAAGTTGGAGTTTCTTTTACTGGAGGCATCACCAGATGAGATCACAGAAAATCAACGAGACCAGTACCAGGAATTTATTCTGCAATTACAGGATCTGCTTCATCAGAAGTACAATGAGGCTACACAGAACCTGCTGAAAGTGAGTAAGATTTACTGCTTCAAAGCTGGGATATGTGCACGTTTCACTCCAAGTGTCCTTTAATGATGGTTGGCTTTGGTTTTAAACTGTCAGAGATGAGCCTGTGAATTTCCAAATCATGTTTATAGCACACGCCAGACTTTGTAATTATTCAAAACTCCTGCAAATCTGAACTTTACAGTGGAAAATCTCATCATTAAGTCAGACAAGATTTTAAATTACTGGGAAATTTTGTGAGATTTGGAGATGGTGAAAGCACAAGAGATGCTGTAGGAAATTTGTTGACTGTACCAAAAAAATGTAGATGTGAAAAGCAGCTCATAAGGTTGCCTTAAACACATTTTTTTAATACTAGTTAGTCCATGTGATTAAAATAGTTTTTAAACTAAGATCTTGGGAAAAGTGAAGAGTACTCAAACAAGAAAATGAAAATGTGCTGCAGAGTCAGTTTTTTGAGCTGCATGGGTAGGTAGTGACCCTGCTATTTCAAGAATATTAAGCATACATATAAGTATGTTTAGCAAAGGAATATTAGTGAAATAGTCAACCAGTTGTATGTGCACAGGCGAAACCCCCTGCAAATTAAGAAATATTGAATTCTTGTTTGCTGAATTTAGGATTAAACTCCCAATATAATTATCATATCACAAGTTGGATGTTGCCTAAATGATAAAATAATCTGTGCAGTGACTCTGGGGTAGGAGTCGATTATTGCTCAGTAAATCCTTTTTTGTTTGTTTTTTATAATTTATCCTGAGAATTAGGGAAATAGTGGAAGAACCCTTATTTGACAGTACTTGGCTCACAGAATTTATGAAGTCAGAGGAAGAAAAGGAATGTAATTCATTAAGAAGCAGATTTGAGTTTATAGCTATTGTGCTTTAGTACATAAATACAACACAGCTGGGCTTGGTCGGCTGTATTTTTGTTCTTGCATGTATTTATTTATTTATTTATTTGTTCAAGTAAATGTAGGTTAATCAAAGTGAAATAAATAACACATGATTTCATTGGCTTTTTTTCTTTGTAGACAGCTAGTATGTATGAAGATTCTGAAACAGGGAATATGCACACAGTCATAGAGGATAAAAATTCTACTTTCTGTATTTGGGTCAATCTGAAGAAGAAAGCAAGGTACAGCACACTGAAATTATTAATTTGAAATGAGGCCTACCTTTGTTGAATAAACACCAAGTATCAATTTCTCATCTTTTTTGTTGAATAGCATCCATTCTGCAGACTCTCAGTGCTGGCTGTTGCTAAGGAGTGATTTAGAGATATATAAATTTCTTTCTTAAAATGCAACAGCAGAACCGTGTCACTGCCAGAACAAATTTGAAAGAAAAACAAGCTCATACAGAGAATTGAAATTCCTCTGGAAGCAGTGTTTCTTGCTGATGCATTTAACATTTTCTATGTTGTTTCAGTTGCTTGCAAAGCAGTGAATGATAGTTTGTACTCAGTTAGAGAAAATATTTTAGAGCCTGGGATTCATTATCAATTCTGAATCTAAGTTTTGTGTTTTTATTGGATTACCATTTAAATGGTATATTTTCAAAATGAGTCTCTGAGCAGACTTCCTACTCCCACTCCAGAAATATAAGGAATAAGTTATTAAAAGGACTTTAGCTTGACTAAGGACCTATTGCTGTGAGTTTTGGTAAGATAAGTAGAAGGATGGGTGCTGAGCAGTGTCAGACTGACCTGCAGGAAGAGCCCATATGGGTTAAGTTTTAAAGCCTTTTGGCCAGCAGAGGGATGCATTTGAAATATTCAACCAACACTTAAAAACTAAGTGTTGCTTTACTAGAAGATGTTTTAGGACTTGTGACCAGCTTATCATATCCAAAAATAAGTATTATTTGAATTATTTTGAAAGTGATGTAACACAGACAGCTGTGCAGGGATTTTCCCTTTAAATTAGTCAGTTTTACCAGGAATGTAGTTTCTAGAAGAGCTGCCATCTGATTCTGGCTCATTGTCATCCTGTCAAGACTTATTTTGGAGCTTCTGTTCCCCTTGGTGCAGCTGTGGCTGTGCTGGAGTGTCTTACAGACAGCTGCCAGCCCCAGCACCGTGACATCCCACATTTCTCAATAAATCCAAAAAGGGATTTGACCATTTGTGAGGAAACACCAAACAAAGTGCTGCCAATCTTACCCGGGCCTGTTGCTGTTGTCTCTGCCCTTCCCAGGTTTAAAAACCACGTGTTCCAGGAGGCAGGGCATGGCTTTGACCTGCCCAAATCCCTGGCCCTGAGCAGCGTGGCCGTCCGCATGCTGCACACCCGCTACGACCACGTGTCTCCCCTGTGGCTGCAGTGCCAAGGGCTGCCCAGGCAGGAGGCCTCAGGCAGCAGGGACTTAGCTGAGCCTCCAAAAGACAACGGGCAAGAACCAGGAGAAGAGGAGAAAGGCAGGGAAGAACCCAGTGTGCCTGCTGCAGAAGAAACATCTTCTCAGGGGAGAAAGGTAGGTAGAAAACCTCCTCAAAGCATATCCTACACTGCTCTTGTTAACTGGAGGCTCACAATGTCCTGTGCAGGACAGCCAAATCCTTAGATGTTTTATAGGAAAAGGCAACTTGTGTCTACAGTGTCATAGATCTTCTCAAGGGAATGGAAAGATGGAAAGTAGAAAGGGCAGTTTGGAATGGGTGTGCAGGTGGCATTTGGTTGGTGGTTTAAGAGGAGGATCAAGCATGAGGTGACATTGCAAGATTTTCTATAAATCTCTGGCATTTGTACAGATTAATGGATTCTGCTTCTGCTAAACTGACAGCCCCACAAAATCCCTGCACGAATCCAATTTTAGGAAAATTTGCAGCATGCAGAATAGGATTCAGAGTTCAGCAGGTGTTGGCTGTGCAGGTAGCTGCTTGCTCCATGTCTGTGTGCTGACCCTTTGCTGTTAGAGGGCTTTTCAAATCCTATATCTGGCTGCCTGTCCTCTTCCTCAGCTCTCTCCCATGGAATATGTTGGGTTTAGGTGCTTTGTTTTGTGTTTTCCATACTGGATTTGGGGTTTTCACTTTGAGTATCATCCATAACTTTCAGATAAATGCCCTGTGTTCTCTTCCTAAAAGTTCTGCAGAAATAACTGACAAAACATCAGGTTTTAGGCCTTCTTAGTATGTTTGGAGCAATTTCATAGATTTCATGGGATATTCTGGGTGGGAAGGGACCCACAAGGATCCTCAAGTCCAATTCTTATGTGAATAAATTCTGAGGTCCATACCGGCATCAAATGGGGACCAAACCCCTGTTTATGATCTTGGCTTTTCTCCTTTGCAGTTCCCAACACCTTTGTAATGAATCAGTGTTTGAAATCCTACTTCTTTTGTTCCTTTTTTTCTTTTTTTGTATGACAAATCTTACCTCTTGGCAATTTTCACTTACATTTCTCAGACTTTCTTTAAGCTCCTTCAATTTATTCCATCTCTTTTTCTTTCCCAGGTCTTGTGCTCTTGCTCTCAATCCATTTTGTGAATTTCCCTCTTTTCTCTGAAGGCTCCACTTCTCTCAGCTTCTGTCCTCTCGCCTGGTGTCCTGTTTGAGGAGATGTGTGTCCTTCCCATGTGCTGGCAGGCACAGCCAGGGCACAGAAGGTGCTGTGCCTCCAGAGGAGTTTGCTATGACGTGGATGAATCCCTGTCTGGGTCGGGAATTTGTCTGGAAATCCAGGGAAGTGTTTCTTAGCATCCTCCTGTCCGGCTGTGCCTTGAGTTCCCCCAGATTCCTGTGTGTAAATACAGTGTGTGAAAGGGACTAAATATTGTGGGCCAGGTACAGGCCAAAGCTGCAGGTGGGGTTCTGGCACAGTTGCAGTATTTGTTTGGATTCAGCCTCGACTTCCTTTTTTTTTTTGTGCCACTCTGCTGGCTGTAAAATAAGCAAAACCACAACTTTTGAGTGTATACTCTGCTAAAAAAGTGTTGGGTGCTTGTTTGGTACTTAGGTAGCTCAAGATGGAATTTGCTGTAGAAATGAAGAATAGATACTTTGTCTCTATATATACAGTTCCAAATTAGAGAGCACCTTTAATCAAAATATTTTTGCTAGCTAGGTGGAAATTATTTCTCTTAAAACCTTGACCCTGTAGTGAGATTGGTACAAAGTTTTCTGTATCCCTTCTCCCTGGGCCTCCTTGAAGCAGGTGATACCTTCTTCATTGTATTTGACTAATGGAAAAATGTCTTTTGCTTTTTTATCTAGGAGAGTTCTGCCTCATTGAAAGAAAACAGCAATAACAAAGACGATACAAAAGAGACAGATGATATAAAAGAGACAGAGGAGGAAATTGAGAAGAATTCAGAAGTTTTGGACGTGCCATCACAAGGTATTTGGTTATTTTTTATGTGCAGCACTGCAAAAGTACTTATGTGGAGTATTTTATATGTTAAAAACTGTTCCCTGTGAGGTTGGTGAGGCCCTGGCACAGATTGCTCAGAGAAGCTGTGGCTGCCCCAACCCTGGAAGTGTCAAGGCCAGGCTGGATGGGGCTCTGAGCTACCTGGGATAGTGGAAGGTATCCAGGGAGCTGGAACTGGATTTTAAGGTCCCTTCCAACCCAGGCCATTCCATGATCTATGGAAACACTGCAGTATCTCCATGTAAATGGAGGAAAGTCTATAAATATAGGGATGTTTTGGTAACACTTGAGTTTTGTTAACATTTCTATTAATGATTGTTAAATGTGGGGAGATAACAGGACAGATAGCAAAATGGAGTTTGTCCCCACACTTATTTTCATTTATTTATTATTTATCATGTTTATATAGATATGTGTATTATTATTCATATGTTTATGAGTGAGACACAATCTTTATAAATCTGCCAGGCTCTGGGGAGATTTACTTCCTCAAAAAATGATGATTCAAATTCATGGTAGACATTGGTGTAGTGTGGACTGTTACTGAGTACAACCTAAATGAGTGCTTAAAGTGACAGGGCCTGATTCTAGGAAATAAAACTGTTTATCTGTCCCACATAAGTTATAAATTTCTCCAGTATTGTGGTGTTGTCCTTTGGTTTAATAAAGAGTGAGTTTTCTTGTGGTACTGACTTAAATAAAACAACTGCAAACAACTATTAGCATAATTTAGCTCCACTTTACAGCCTTATTCTTCTGGTAAAAAAACCAAACCTCACCCACAACACTTTGGACTGAGCACAGTCCAGAGAACCAGACCCTAAAAACAAGGTTTTTAGGAGAATATAAAGGACTTGGGCCTTGTGTGGAGGAATTTGTGTTTTATTTCTGTCAGGCTTTGGAAACCCCTACCACAGTATTAGGTGAAGTGGATGTGCACAGATAGCAATTATACCTGAGTGTTTTCCAGCTTGCTCATCTGTTTTAATAAGAAAAAAAGGAAAAAAACCTGCTTTTTCTGGCACGCTCGTGGTTTGCAAACCCTTTCAATCACTTTTGAGAATAGCAGTGTAAGGATGCTGTTACCTTAAATTCAGAGCAAGGAGCCAGGTAAATGAGGGTTAAAAACCAGAAATGCAACACCAGAGAAGAGTGAGTTTCTCTGGATTTACCCTTATTGTACCTCTGTTAGGGAGATAAATTACCTTGGGACAATGAATAGTTTCTTTAGAAGATACTTAGATATTTTTGCATTATTATTTTAAAAAGCAAGGTAAAAATGTAAGCTACCACTGTTAAATGCAGTAAAATGTTTTTTACTTCTGGTAAGTTTGCTGTTCAGAATAACTGGAAAAGGACATTATGGTGGTGTGTGATACAGTAGAGTAAAACCCCTGCAGAATGTAACTAAATCTGACATAAAATTAACACAATTTTCACTTTTTTTAAAAAAAAAGAAGCCTGAAGACAATTTATAGAGAGAGTTGTCATTTTCTGATATTGTCTCATTCTTTCAAAGCAAATTTCTATAACAATTACAGTAGCTGTTTTTACAGTATTGAACACTTTTTTCTTGCTTTTTTCTCTCCTCTTGTACTATCCCATGTGATGTTTTATATGGGCTGGTTTGGTTTCTTTAAAGACAATATTATGGCCATTTTTGTCCACAGTGTTTCTGCCTTCTACTAACATTTTCCAATTAATTAAATTAATTCATACATTTGTGTGATATATACCTAATTATGCATAGAAAAAAAAATTGACATCGTTATCTGAAAATTGTGTTTCATGTTCAAGCCCTCCTGCTCCTCATAATTATGTTTTTCACCTTCAGCCCCTGACCTTTTGGTGCCTTATTTTTATTTATTTTGATATATTATTTTATTTGCCTCATTTCTTTTCATATCAATACAACCTTGCTAAACCTGCCCAGGATCTGCTGTATTATTGTTCTTGTGAAATTCCTCTGTGGGTAATGATGGAACTCATTTCGTCAGTGAATCCTTATTCCCATAGAAAGCGTTTGGAACCGGCTACAAACCCAAAAGCTCAGCACCAAACCAAGGAGTGTGTTTCACTGCCCTTTCTCTGCCTTCCCCACGTTTCGGTGATTTTTGAGGAGCACCGGCAGATGGGGCTGAAATGCTGCCGAGAGCGGAGCACTCCCAGCGCGGAGTGAGACCCGAGAGAGGTGGGATGGGAGGTGCCGGTGAGTTCGAGCTGCCAGGTAACTCCTGCTGCCCGGTGCGTTTTTCAGAGGAGGATGCGGTGCTGCAGGAGGAGCCGAGGGGCAGAGAAGAGGCACCCAAAGTTGTTGATTTGCAGCAGCTGGGGCCCGTGGGGGGCCTGTACCACATCGATGCTCTGCAGCTGCCGCCTCAGGCCCAGGACGCCGGGGACTGGAGCATGGTGCAGGTGAGTGGGGAGAGGGAGCAGCCCCTGCAGAGCTGCTCCTGAGCTTTGGCACTGCTGCCACCGGCCCTGGACACGACTGCCTGAGCAGCAAACTAACGAGGCGAGGTTTGCACAGCACCAGATTTTCATATGTGGAAGGTAAAAGCAAGGTGGTACCAAAAATCCCGGCTGGTTTAGATGCAGGCTCCTCAGGGTGGCTGAGGGCTGGAATCGCTGTGCTCTGGGCCCCTCTGCAGTGCTGACCAACCCCACAGATCCCACTGTGAAGCTGGAAACCTTTAATAAGCAAAATTCCCAGCCAAGCTCAGAGGGCAGGACTGTGGGCAGGGCAGAGGCCTGGGCTCTTCATTCCCAGCCCCCTGAGAGCTCTCCTTGCCTCTGACACTGTGGGGACAGGCTGGAACTGCACCTGCTTTTGCCTCCCAGGTGCTTCCAGAGGCTTTGGCTCTGTTAAAGAATGGCTGTGCCCACTGTGTGGCCTTGCCTTGGGGGTGCCTTCAGCAGCACAGGAAGGCTTCCAAGGCCTGGTGGTAGCTACTCTTCTGCTGCCTTCCAAGTTGGAGTTGGAAATGTGCAAGATTAGCAAACCATTTTAAATGGTGTGTTAAAAAACTTTGCAGTGGTTAGATGAACTCAAAGAAAAAAACCTGCATTTTCTGAGAAACTCCTTATCTGTCCTTTTCCTCTCTTGCCAAAGGTGCTGGATGTTGGATTGGAGGTGTATCCATATTCCCCAGGAGAGGCTGAAGATGGCACACAGGCAGCAGTACAGATAACCCTGAGGCTTCCTGATAATGTGATTTATTTTAAAGTGCCCGTGGTAGCCCGATGGGATCCTGCAGGTATGAACTTAGGACATAAATTTATTTTAAATTTGAACAGTGGAATTTATACCCAAGTTGGGCTATTGTCACAATTCAGCTGTAAAGATAAGGGCCAGTTTGGAGCCTGGAAATAACTGGGGGACTTCAATGTTAATTTATTTGGGGTTTTTAATTTTTTTTTTTTTTTAATTATCATTACTTTCTTGGGTTTTTTTTTACTTTAGCATTACTGGCAGAAGCCCTCCAAGATGTACCTGGAGGTTCCTTTCCTCCTTTGTACCTTTGTATCTTTTGCTTCATTTTCATCCAGGCCAGCAGTGGAGAACTGATGGCATCAGGAACATAACCTATGAAGCAGAAAGAAAGAGCATCACCTTTGGGATGGGTGCCTTTTACACAGTAGCCCTTCTCCAGGATGCTCACCTGAACCTGCCCTATCAGGCCTGGGAATTACAACCTACTGGTGTGGATGAAGGACTCTTCACAGTTACTGCAGTCTTTGCAACCATTCAGATACAAATTAAGGTACTGTAAATAATTTTTTTAATCAAACATTTGCAGTTTAAAAACCCCATAATTATTACAGTGTCCCTGATTAGGAATTTGGGATGCTTCCACAAGAGCAGTTTGAATCTCTCTTCCTTTCCAAGCTGGTGATTTAATTTCAGTTATTAACTATGAGAAAGCACCTGTGCATTTGCTCTGAAAAGTTTTAGTCAGTACTTTGGTGCTGGTGCTGCCTTGCTGCCTTCAAGCCCATTGCACCTGTTAAGAGACTGGAAAATTGTTCCTGTCTCCTCCCAATTCCACCAAGAGAAATTAAAGCATTTCTAGCAGCTACTACTAATGCTCCTTGTTTCTTCTCAAAGTTCAAGCTACACATGATTATCCATCTGTTCATTGCTGTATAAATCAGTACAGCAGTGTCATTTCTGAATTCCTACAAAAAGCTGGCTTTCTTCAGGATCTGTAAGTGAAAGGTCACAGCCCAGAGTAGCAGATGATGTGGGTAATAGCCAGCATAGCAAAGATATCAATATTTGAAGCCTAAACCAGAAAGGAGCTTCCATGACCCATAAGTTGCTTTCACTGGTTTGTTCAACAGGATAATCAGTGTATGTTATCCTCAGTAGTGGTGGAAGACGAGGAGGTGCTTTCCCACATCACAGGAAAATGGACGAGTCCTTTTGCCCTCAGAGAAGCTTTGAAAAGAGCTGGAGTGAACATTTTCCCAGCAGAGTACTCTCCCAAGTATGTCCCTGTGCCCAGGAAGGTGAGTGCCAGAGAGTTTCCTGTTGGTTTTTCCCCATTTTTCACTCAGATCACCCTCCTGCACTGGGACCTGCTGTGCTGCCAGCTGAGCCAGGGACTGAGTAAAGCAGGCTCTGACATTGCTGTAACCCAGGGAAATAGAGTGAGATCTGTTTGTCTGATTGGTACTTGTGCACTGCAGGCTGCCCTGGCAGAAGTGAAGGCCTATGAACAGATGGCTCTGCTTGCAGCTGCTTTTGCTTTTGCTCACAGCAAGTGGAATGGAGAAGCAGGGCCAGAGCAAGTCGTGTTCAAGGTTTGTGGAGTCAGACCAAGCTTCAGAGCAGACCAGCACAGACCCCTGCCCCAGTTAGACAGACAATTTACTCACCCATGGTGGCTTCAGCCCCTGCCCCAGTTCAGTGTCACAGACTTCACCTGAGAGAGCTCTCAGGGGACAAAATCTCAGCAACAAAGACACTTGCTAAGGAAAATGGAACTGCCAAAGCCACCAAGGGAGGCTTTAGCCAGAGCTGGGGTGACAGAGCTTTATGCTCTTCAGAGGCCCCTGGAAAATCAGCAATCTGCTCTGCCAGCTTTTTAAAGAACAGCTGGGAATTTCTTCCTGCCTGTAGGGTTTCTTTTGCTCCCTACTGCAAAGGAGGGAATGAGCAACCTCAGTGTTGATTTGTCTCCACCTGTGAACTAAAGCACAGGGTTAAAACTTTTCCCAGCCAGACAAACACTCCAGGTGTGGCTGGAGATAGGGAACACAGCTTGCTGCTGGAAGCTGGAGTAGCTCTCTCACTCTCAGTTAAATGCATGGGACACACAAAGATGAGAATTTGTACTCTGGCAATGGCACAGGCTTCACCTCACAGAGCATTTTTTCCTGCCCTAGGTAAGTGAGCATCTTACAGCAGGTTCTGNTTTCAATAAAGTTACATTTCAAGTCTTAAATCTTTTTCTATTCAAATCATTGAAACAAGCAAAATAAAGTCTTTATTCTCTTGTGGTTAGACCACCTAGACATGTTTATTGTTAGCTACATCCAAGATTGCTGTTCTGTTGTGAACCTCAACAGAACTGAGACCCTTTTAGCTACTTTTAAAGATGACTTTTGTCAGAGTGGGAAAAAAATACGGTTTTTTTTTTTTTTTTAAATCCTCATTCTGATGAGTCAACATTTCTTTAGCTCTTTCAATTCAACCATCAAAAATCAGCTCCCTAAAATACAAAGTATTAAATAATCCTCATTCCCCTTCCCCTGTATGCAATGTCCTTACAGGATTTTAAGAAGAGGGAAGCTTAACTTGCATGGTTCACAGTTGCTGCTGTTTTTGGGGAAAGCAAGATGTAGAATGGTGGGAAGAGGGAGTTAAGAAGAGCTGCAACAAAATACAACTGGTGACCAATGCCATGTTTCCCTTGGAAGCTTGTCACAAAAGCATTTATATATATAGATATATATTTTTTTGTATTTTTCCATCTATGAGTGGTGTGCAACAATGCATAAAACCAGGACACAACTACTGAAGTGCAGCTGATGTCACAAATTGTTACAAATGAGGAACCATGAGAGGGGACAGAACTACACCTCCTTACCCTTCCCTGCCCTAATTTAAGCATCTGCATCCATCCCCAGATGTCTGAATATGCAGCCCAGACACTGGAGGAGCATCTCTTCTGCAGCTTTGGATGCTGTTTGTGTAGCACGACTCCAAAAAGCACATCACTGATTATTTGTGACAAATTTATGTGTACACTCAAATGAAGAATGCTTTGAAACCAAAACCCACTACCTGTAATTAGGGAAAACTAAAGCATGCCCTAAGCACTACATTTTTTGTTACATTACCAAAATCATCTCTATAGGGTGGGAAAGGAAGTAGGAAAGCAAATCTTTTACTGCAAAGCTGCACCACTAAGCAGAACAAATGCTCATCTTGGAACTCTCTTAAAAAAGAAAGGTAATTCTTGGATGAATAAATTTAATCTATACTAAATCTAAACCCATCAGCCACAAGGGCAAGTTAGCAGAAGTGGGAATTAGATATGAGGCAGGTAGAAATTAAACCCCAAACAGCTACACTGTTAACTGTATTTAACACACTATCTCAGTTCAGTAGCTTATTTTCTACCCCAACCTTTGTGTTTAGATTTCTAAATCACTACAGTAATTTAATAAGAAAGCAAGTTTGACTACCTAAAACTAAAGGCTAATTTTACCAGACCAATGTATAGACAAAATACAGATGACAGGGTTTAGGAAGATGGATAGTGGTGACCACAAATAGAGAATAAATTTAAAACTGAGTTTGTATCAATTGTTTTTATTAGGTATCAGCAGTTTACAAATTTGAATTAAGAAAATTACAGCATTAACTTGAATTCATTCTTGGTTGTAAAGTTTTTTCTTTAAGGTCATAATAATTTTTATGCAGGATGTCATCAGCAACAAATTCTAGACTGTCTAAAACACAGCCCCACTATTTCCTTATTCAGTAAATGATAATTTATCAAAAATCTAAGATTGTGCTAAACATTTTAACAAGTATTTAATTAACTACTCTATTAGGCCCTTAGTATATTTCAAGTTTTGTTTTTTTCAATTTTGTACACAATACAGAATTTTTAAAAGCACTTCAGGATTCTATATTGCAATTTTTTTGTAACTTTCAACACTAGGAATAAATAGAATGTTCCCACAAGAAGGTGAAATCCACTATTCAGTATTACCACATTTTTACTTCTCCACATTTCACATCTAAGCACAGAACCTTTTAGCTGGAATATTGTTTTAAACCACTCATTCCCCACCATTTTAATGCACATCAATTTATGATTTCAAGAGCTTTTACTTCTGGGCAAGCACAGGTTTAATTTAAGTGTATATTTTGCTACAGTCTACTAAAAGACCACCTCCTTCTTTCTCCTTTCTGCCTCACAGACAGAACCAGTAATAAAATAAAGCTCCCAGCTTATCTGACAGTAAGGTTGTTAAGAAATAAAGACTGGAAAGGAGGGAAAAAGGAAAAGTATATGCAATGTAACAAGTTGCTGCAAGATTTCTGCTCTGCCAAGATGAAACATCACTAAGAAGTGGCTGAGTCAGAAATCTGCACTAAGAAACAGGTGAAAACATCATCAGTCTTAAGGCAACCTTCATTTGAATCAGCAGAGTGATCACTTGTGTGCCTGAAGAGGAATCCTTCTTTAGCTTCAGTTAGGACCCGTATCGATCCTGGAAAAGTAAAAACAAATCAACCAGACACGAGTGGGTTTTCCATGGCAAGAAATCAGTTTTACTTCCATTTCTGCAATAAACAGCAGCTGAATTCTTCAAGGCTTTCTGAAAACTGACCAGTGCTTCCAGTAACTGGAGTTTAGGGTTGAATTCCAGGATAATCAAGCCTGATTCTCAAACAGCTGAGAGCTCCCAGTGGCCTCACACAGGAGCTGCCATGTGACTGGAGCACAAAACATGCTGGACACCCAAGCCAGGATGTGTTAACTTGTGCAAAAACATGGATCAACACAAAGAGTTGGGCTGGATGATCACTGCAGATCCCTTCAACCAAACTATTCCATTCTGAGTTTAAAAATAAAGTGACAACAAATAACTTTCATGATGGGAATTTTTGTTTTGATTGTAAGAAAAAAGATATCCTAATGAAGGTGAGCTAGCAGATACAGATTTATTTTTTAAATTATAAAGATTTACAGTTTTACTTGAGAGATCTACAGAGCTCAAAAGTAAATTCATTCTTTTCTCCCTAAAGATAATTCAATGGCAGGATCCATGGTACCAAACCCTACAGAAAGACTTCAACTAATGCTTAATAGATTGTGACATTTTTACTCACCTGTATAGATGTCATGACCCCATTAGCAAGGACAGAAAGTTTTCCAGCCACAGATTTCACTCCTTGTTTAAACTGAGTTATATCAGGAGCTGAAGGCAAGACATTGGTAATGTTGTAGCTTCCTGAAAGGAGGACACACATACACATGGAGGAAACAATTTTCGATTAAAAGCAACCTTCTTTTTTCCTCCCTCAAGTACAAAGTATGACTGGGAGCACCAGACAGAGATCTCAGTGTCTTAAATGCATCTCCCTTTGGACTGTTTTCAGATTTTCATAAAAAATGAGGCCCCCCTGAAGATCTCAGGAATAAATGGGGCTCCAGGGAGTAACCATCCCAAACCACACTGTTTTCCATCTGGAGACTACTTTTAGTCTTTTGAACAGGGGTGAAGGAGGAAGAGAGATAAGGAGAGTGAACCTGTAGCTCCTCTGTCCTGAGAAGTTAAAGGCACCTGCCTCCTTAGCAGGCTGAGACAGACAATCCTGGAGATAATTTGTTTTACCTAAGATAAGAGGCTGGTTTGTAGCACAGATGCCTTGTCACATTCAGAGAACTTCCCACCCCAATCCTTCAACCCAGCATGGGTTTATAGATATTATAGATCCTCTTTATAGATTATCTTCAAGATTTCCCTCAGACAGCCCTATCTCTGAGCTGTTATTTTTTCTTCCTTACAGTCTGTTCAACTCATCAAATGCTTCAGGCATTTTTGTTACTAAAATCAGAGTCACAGAATTAAAATCTGCAGATTAAAAATAACCTGAGCAGCTCTAACCACTTCTCAGCCACAAGCACTCTCTCATCACTTGCTGGTTAAGTTTGGTTGGTCTGAAAAAGTTCTTGTAAGTGAGGCAGGAAAGCAACTCCTTTTCTTGTGGTTTCCTTCCAAATCAGCACCTCCAAGCCAGCCACTTGCCTTTCACAAGCATCAGCTTTGAAATGATGCAAAAAGGCTTTTTCTTGCAGCCCCCTCTTTGGTTAAAAATCTCCTAAAGCATTCTGTACAGAAGCAAGCAGCCCCACACAGTTCTACCCTGACATCTCACCAGGGCTCATAAAAACAACCTCAGATGCAAAGGATGTTTCATCCTGGCAAGGACTCCAGAACTACTGAGGTGTTTTTGTTGACAGTGTCCTGATTGCATTTATTTTATGGAACTAATGATGGTCTGGGCATTAATTCAACACCAGACAAACTGTCAGTGCAGTAGCATTTCTCCAAGAAGGGCCACTGCCAGGTGGCAGTTTTTGGGGTGAGGCATGCAGGAAAGGAAGTTTCTGTACATTTGATATAGGGTGAATTTATTCATTTATTACCATGCTGCAAATGCTCTTTCAAGTGGCTAAAGCAACTTACTGTGGTTTCTGCTTCCCTCCCTAATTTTTTTTTTTCATGTTTCAAATTACTAAACCCTGGTTTTTACTTAAGCAACCAGTAACAGGAGTTACTTCTCTGCTAGTCAGGGTATTCAAAGTTGCTTTCAGGGGATCAAAACCCAACAGTCACATGTTTTGGGGTTTTTCCCTCCTACTTTTCCAAAGCAAAATCAGATGCTGCATACTGTGTGTTTTTCCAGCCTATCTGAATAACTACTCACAGATTTCAAGTTGTTCAGTAATTCTTATTTTTCCAATTTCTTCACAAGTTAGGGAACGAAACTCAACTGATTAAGCCTGTAAAATGTTCCAGTATTTGCCACCTTTTCTATTGCACACGATTGCACAATCCAGGAAGTGTTGGAAAGAAAACATGAGACATTTTCAATACCCTAAGGGGCTTCTTTTCTCTCAATCTAACCTTTCTCCCTTTCTGATTTGATGAACTACACTCTCCAGTGTGAGGTGTTCCAACAAATCTTTGAAACAGACAAACCAAGTGAAGATTTTCCTTAATAATGTTGCAAGGCCAGAGCTAGAAGCAAATATCCCACTGAATGGATGTGCCATGCAACAGGTTGCATGGGAATTTCAAGTCCACTAATACTTCATTAATCATTTTCCAACATCCAATATTATTATGACAGCTAATGAGCTCCTTATGGTAACTGATCAAAAAAACCTACCTGAGAGTCCATTTAGGTTTTACCTCATTGGAAAATATTACAGTTTTCCTTTGATAAAATTATTTACAAAATACAACACACCCCCCCAGTATAAAATACTGAACTTAAAAATAAAACCAAAAATAGAGAGCTTGAAATTTAGGGGATTGAATTTTAAACAATGACTACACCTGCCATGCCTGTTTGAGTGATTAGCATGTTGCCTGCAGAATGCAGTGATGACTGTGATTAGAAGCAGAGTCAGGCACTCCCCACGTGCTCCAGTTTCTCAATCTGTTTGATTTGTACCTGTTGGTTGTTTTCTCTGGTCTTCAAACAAGTCAGCTGAACTTATGGATGTGCTTCCAGAAAGCCTTTCTAGCCGAGCCCTTGCTTCATACTGGGAAAGAATTGAGAATAAAAATGATTTTATCAGTTTGCTGCCACTTTTTGAGGTCATGTCAGATAATCTGAGAGACTACAGACATTCAGAACTGAAGCAGACTGTGCTGGAAGTTGTGTCCATTTCACAGTTTTCACATCACTTACACTGAGTTTGTCAGCATCTCATTTCTGAGCTACCCAAAAGTGACATCATTACAACACCAAGGGTCCCACTCACTGTGAGTTACCCTGAAATCGCTGAAAAACTATGCAACCACTAAAAACAACAACTACAAAATGTGAAATGCAGGGACATCCTGCTGACCCTTCCAACCACACGACCCTTGTAAGTCAACTTTTTCCAAGTTCCCTGCAAACAGCAATTCTATTTTTTACATTAGTATTTACACTACTCATTTTTCATTAAAAATCTGTATCTCACCTCCAAAGGGCAATATTAATCTGCTTTTTTCTAGGCTGATTCAACTCCATGCACTTCACTGACCCATTTATTTATTTGGTTAGCTTTACAACATTAATGTTGTTTTCAAGTAACAAATACAGAGCAGGAAGATATTTTAGCAGTCGTTTGTTGGCACTGTTGTTTGGGTATTTAGAACAAATTAAGCCTGATTTTATTAAAAATCAGGAGTGCTGAATCACAGTCTACCCTTTCTATCAGAAAAGGAGAATGATGGAGGTATGGTACTATGTGCAACTGCAATTCCTTAAAATGAAAATCTAAATGATCAGAAATTTGTACATTCCCATCAAACAAATAATCAAGGGGATATAACCTCACTAATTCTACAAATTTTAACTATTCATCGCCTTCTCTCTTATTCAGAAGAACACCATTTCTGTAGTCAAAGAGTATTTTACCATTTAAAAATACTTATCACTGCTTCCTACTTACATCAGCCTGATCTTGCCTTCCAAAGTACATGTCTGATGAAATGGCTTTGACGTTGCCAAATTTTTTCTGTGCTTCATCAGTGTTTGCAGCAGCAGGTTCAGATTCCGGCTTACGCCGAGCTGCAGGCCTGGGAGGAAAACAAAGCACCAGGGAGAGAAACCTCATCCACAGCAGGGCAGAACAAGAGGAATCAAACAAGGAGCACTACAGTGATCAAACTGTATTGTACAGGTAAATGGAAAATGGTTTAAAGTAAAAAAGGACAGAGGCAGAAAACACTGACCAAGCACATAACCCCCCCCCCCATTCTTCTTTTTTCTACTTGGTTACAAAGATAAAAATACAGTTGTCATAGAGGAAAGGAATTTTTTATTGTCACAGTCACACCTGTTGTTTGTGTCTCTCCATTACCTTCA
>VZTR01005366.1:390762-402896 GCA_013400775.1 Chaetops frenatus | reverse complement strand
AATTCAAAATGCATTTATCTTCACCTTTTATTGCTTTAAAACCTTCATGTAAAAGCTCCAGGCCCTCCACATCCAGATCACAAACTGTACCTGCACCTGTCAACCCAGTTCTGTTGTCCTCACTGGAAGGGAACAGATCTGCACAAACCACTCAGAATAAAAAATTCCTCTTGGGTATTAGGGTCTTCAAGTGGGAGCACAAAATCATAGGATTTAATCTAAATTATCTGCTCCAATAAACCTTCAAAATCTTCTGTCCTACAGAAGTCCAGACTTAAAAGGAGTGACTCCCTGTAACATGCTGCCACCCTGGTAGCCCACTATTAGGGAGACTATCAGAGCTGTTTCCTTGAGTTCTAAGAGCCACACATTCAAAACTGCCTTCAAACTGCCTTCCTCAGTTTTCCTGTTCCTTGAACCATCATTCTGAGACACTCAACTCTCTTCATGCCTTTTTACAGTGACCAAATGCTAAGAAAGTGCTAAGACCCCATGCAGAAGCAAGACTGAAAACTATCTTTAAACTATCTGGAAATAAATGACCTATAATATAGTTAAAAATACTCATTGTTTATATGCACTTACCCCCTTCTTAGCTTGATTTGGCTTCTTTTTTATGAAGGTGGTGTTCTCTGCAAGGATTAAATGTACACTACTTAATATACAATTTTTATTAATGGCAGAACTGCAGAAGAAAATTTCCACAATATCAACCTCAAAACAGTTTTTGCCATTTATTTTCATGTCCTTCTACGCTGAGGGGCTGAGATACCACACTGACCTACAGAACAGAGCCATGAATATCTCCAAGAAAATGTGGGGAGCTACCTCTGATTGGCATCTCTTGAAAATATCCAATAGGGGTGCAATTACAGCTCAGTTGTCTGTGGCAGATTCCTGCTAGCCAATAGAACAGGAAAGCAGGACTTGCTGTTCTGAATCAGACTTGAGGTCCACCTGACCTCCTATCACTTCCAAGATGAGTTTTTTCCTGGCTAGAAAGGCACTGGTTGTGTTCAAACCCACCAGTGACACACAAAAAACATTCCTGCATCACTAAAATCCCACAGGCATTATACACAGCTCCTACTGAGTGTCTGTGCACACAGAAAAACTACTCTGAGCTGAAATGTGGGTGGAAAGGAGCACACACAGAACAGAGATTCTTCCCTTAAGACAGAACTTGTGATGTCCAAACCAACCAAGAAAAGCACTTGTTTCAGGAGATCATGTGTTAAAGGTACAAATGAGAAAAGCAGGAAGTGCATCCAGTGAACTTTTTTGTAGTCTCCAGCTCTAAAATAACCAAACCCAAATAAAACCAGTGATGAAGACCATACCTGCCTAAACCACTGCAACAGGCCCAGACAGCACTTCTTTACTACTGCTGTGCTGCTGAGAATCAACACTTTGCTCTCAGAAACCTGGTCCTGCAAGACAAGCCTCAAAGTGACAAATCACTGATGCATTTTATTCTATTCTATTTCCACCAAACTTTGCTCCCTTAATCACAGTATGATAAACTGCTCAGTGTTAAGTGTAAGAGCCTGGTCATTGAAGGTATTGCATTATCAATACAGGATTTTTCCAGTCCAAGTTTTTATGCTCACATTTCTGAAAAGGGAGCAAAATCTATTTCCACAGCTCCTCCTAGGCAGACATTCTCTGTCCAAAAGGATATTTGGGTTCCCTACACTTGCTGTTCTCTTCTGCTGCTTGCACTCATTACCTAATGCAGGCTGTGGAGATGTGCTAAGGCCATCCACACTTGGTCCATGCTCTGGTCCTAAAAGGTGAGGAATAACAAGGGTAAGAATACCAGAAAGCTCTTTGGAATGAAGTACCAAACACAACTCACTGTACTCAGGGGAGTGCCTGGCAGACACACCATAATGTGGTATTTCCATCCCAGCTTCCCAGTCACTAAAGGAGCAGCAGGCTCCTACCCCCAATTCTTGTGTTATTAGCATGGTTAAGACATTTAACTATTAAAACAGGATAAAAAGAGACTAAAATACAAGAATATCAGAAAAATGCAACTTATTGTTAACAAAGAATCAGCTGTACCTTCACAGGATTCTGGAAGGTTTTCTGAAGTTTTCTGCTGGAGAGAAACTGGTTCTGGTAACATCCACTCTGTATCCTTTGCCTTGAAAAAAAACCCACAAAATCAAAAGTGCACAGAAAAAAGAATATAGCAAATAAATATGAGCACTGAGCTACAGACTGCCTAAGCATTACTGGTTTATTAATAGTGAATTCTTATGATTACAGCTTTTAGGATTAAAACCTCTACTCAGAAGGACAGCTACTAAAATTACCAGAAATGCCTACCTTTACTAAAACAATATGGTTTCAATCCACTCCTGAGCACTTTTATTTCCCTTCTCAGGGATTTTGTTCACCATCAAAACCAATAATTTGCACTTTACCTGTGCTTTAGATTTATTTATTGTATGCTGGAGGATTTACTTACATATAATCACCACTCCTTCTCCCCACTAGAAGCTCGTGCACTTTCCATTTTCTACACACTTCGTTTTTGATTGTGAGCAGCCCTGCCACCATTCCTGGTGCATCCTCCCACTCCCTTCAGACACATCCCCCTCAACAGGCAGGTGTGTGACCAGGTCACAACAAATGTTGTAAGAACTGTTACACATTGCTGATTGAAAACCCAAGGTACAGCACAGTACATTTAGATCAGAGCACTTCCAAGCAAGAATTCCTAGCTCCAAGTGGAATTGTTATGTCTACAAATAAATAGATTTTCATTCCACATTTAGCTACTATTTGGGTCATTTATAATGATCATCTTAGGAAGTGGTTCACATCCAGGAAGAATTCTGAGACTCACAGAATGAAAAGCAGATAAATATTAACTCCCTGACCTACCTTTTCTCTATGAAGTTTTCTTTCAGGGTTTAATCTTCACCACAGAGCTCACAGTCAACCAAAGTGTTTAGAAAGCAAACAAGAATTACACAGGTAATTTGTACCTTGGTAGAAACATGGGATGCAAAAAAATCTTCCTCCTCTTTGTTTTGAGGTGATGCTGGTGGCATTCCACACCCATCTGTCCACAGCTGAAATTAAGGGACAGAATTTTACAGGTTAATTGAACGAATGTATTTTTTTCAAATGCATTAATCTTAAACTGACTTAGTTTTGTTTTCAGGTTAAAAATGTATTGACATTCTTGTCCATATTTTTTCCTTACAAATTTATTCAAGCTTCAATAGATGACATTCCTTTTTCAATTAAATCCATGCATTTGTTCCTGGTGGACCAGTGAAGAGCTTTGAGCAAAGCCAGATCTCAGGGCTGGAGTCCCCAGAGTGCCACAGGGCTGCAGGACAGGAGTCCAACCTGTCACCTGCACTCCAAGGTTACTCACAGGCTCTTCCCATGGCTTTTCCCACTCCATGCAGGAATAATAACCCCTGTCAGGAAGGATACTGAAGGTACAAGCAGCTCACCTCAATAATCATCAGCTCACATTCAATAATCATCTCTATCAGTGAGTCAGAAAAGGAATTTTTTAAATTGTGACAAGAGGGGATGGTTGGTACTAAATGCAATTACCTGAATAATTTACTTCAGTAATTTAAATAGTATATAATCACTTAGGTTTGCAGGGCACAGCTAAGAATATTTACTAAATATTTACTAAACTTTTCAAATAATTGATATCAAACAATTGGGTGGAATCTATAATTGAAGCAAGATAATCACAGTTCCTCAAAGAGTCATTTGGGGAACTCACCAAAAACTTAGGTACACACAGTATATTGTATTTACTTGAAGACATTTTACATCTTAAGCTGTTTACTAAATCAAAACAAATATTCTCTGAACTTGACTATGTCCAACTATATTGTCCACTGGATGAATAATTAAGAATGATCCATTAAATTTCATGCTATTTGATGGACAGAGAAGAGAAGAGAAAAAAAATCAAGCCTTCCTGCTTTTAGTTTCCACTCATCTGATCAACTTCAAATGAACCAGTAATAAACTTCAACAATCTGAATTAAACAATCAAAACATGTTTTCTGTATATGAAGAAGAGAATTGTTGTCAAAATTATTTAACACTTCAGAAATAAATTCTGGATACTTTGCTTAACTCCTGTCAGCAACCTAACAATGTTTTGACAGCTTGCATTAACTGCCTCAGCATTTCTGATGGAGAACAGCAAGTTCTACACAACTTGCTAATTTTCCAAATACTATTTTTGTGGGGAAAAAACCAAAAAATACATTATTTACCTGTTCAAAACAAACCCCACTTAAATCACACACAGTCTGCAGTTAATTCTATTACAATTTTTCATGCTGTACTTCTCTAAATATTCAATTCCAGGTAAGCAGAAATAATAACCACTACGTGGAGAAATGGCCACATTATCTGAAGACTGATAACCTTTTGTATTATTGATTAGAAATTTGAAGTGAGTTGAGAGGGGAAGAAGGTGCAGTTTTTCAGGAATCCCCAGGCCTCAGGACACACACTACTCACATCAGTACCGTGCTTTCTCGTGGCCTGTGTTGCAAGAGATTTGATCTTCTCCTTGTACAGCTGAGCAGCACGGCTGTTGTACTTGGCATTGGTGTCATTGGTTGTGCACCCGTGCTGGTGGAAAAAAGCAGACTGGGAAGCAGAACACAGAAAATGCTGTGAGAAACAGGTTTTAAAGCGAATGACATTTGATACAAAAATATATTGCAATGCAGCAAACTGCTCTGCTCCTCTGCCTAAATCTAATATTTTAAATTATGGAGTCTAACTAAACTGTGAAGTATGAAGGAAATTCCACTCTGGTGACTTCCTTACATATAAATAAAACAGAAAAAACCTCAATACATTAGTGGGATGCTTTTAAGAGCACATACAAATGCAAATTTCAATTACATACAAAGAATCCTTGTTCTGAAATCATTTGATTAAGTGGAAGGAAGAGGTAAAATTGATTGCCAGTTGCTATGCTCCACAGGACATTCCTAATGTTCTAAAAGGCATTACTTGGCTTCATCTCTGTCAGGCTGGAGAGAACCATATATGTTCAATAGTATCAAAATGAGTGTATAAAAACGGTCCTCCTTCAAAAGAGAGGTGTGTTTATGCACATATCTATGTGCCCAGATATGTTTATAGGCTTGTGTATTTATATAAAATGAGTAAGAAGAAAAGTAGAAATTGCTTTTGGAAGTTGCATGTTCCCACACTAGGTGGGTCAACTTAGGGAAGCACTCTCAGTTATCTGTGGAAAAAACTGTGAAAAGATTGCCAAGGGTTTACAAAAGAAAACAAAAAGGGAGATTGAGAACAAGACAGCTGTCAACAGAAATTCAATTTACAAACACATTGTGTAAGTATATAAAAAATCAAGCTGAAAGGAACAGCCAACATGAATTGGCCCAAACCTTGACACTGCTAGTCCCTCTCCAAAAATGTTGCATGTCTTATCTTCAGTGCTAACTCAGGTGAAGTCAGATCTTGACTACAGGGTGATTTTTGGCAGTTCCATGGTTTTTGGCATGGTTTTTTCATGAGCCATGGAAGGAACAGGAAGGAGCCATAAGCTTGTTTTACAAGCCATCTTTCAGCAGCTGTCTAAATTAAACATGTAATGACAAGGAATCTGATCTGACCTTTTCAGTGATTTTCATTACTGACTTGTAAGAAAAAATAAAACATTTTCAGATTATACCAAAATGGAGAAGTGGAAGAATGGAGGATGAAATCAGCATCCAGAGGAATTCTTAAAAAATGGAGGGGAAGAGGGAAGGGGGAGGGAGGTGAGGGGATGTAACAAAGAAAAAGGACTGAAAAAATTAAACAGCTCCTGGGAAGAGAGGCAGTAAGGACAGACAACATTTTCCAAGCCTACCCAAGCTTCAATGTGCAAAGCAAACACTCAGGAGTACGTACAGCATTTGCATTTCCTCCAACCTGCATGCATCTCAGCTGGAACCAGGACCAATTGGAATCCAGTTCTGTAGACCTAAACACAAAGAAATTAATTTAGTGCTACCTCCAAAGCCATTTAAAATCACTCTGTTTCTGGTTGTTTTGCCAAGTGTTTCTCTCCCCCCTCCTCTATTTTTTGTAATCTGTAGTTATTTATCAGCAGCTGGGACACTCACCTGGAACGGGACAAGCTCAGGGTGCAGATTTACTGCACCAGCTGACTGCCTGAGCACTACCTAAGTACCAGAATCACTGAATAGTTCGGGTTGGAAGGGTAAAACTCTGGTGCCACCACAATGAGCTGCTTCAGGAAGCAAAGCTAGCAAATGGAACAAAATCCCCAAGAAGCTATCAGATACAGCAAAGCCAACACAAACACTAAGAAGGTTTGAATCAGAAGCTGAAGGGAGAATAGGTTTTTCCTCTCTGAGCAAACAAAACTATTAAAAGATGAATTTTACTGTCAAAACACATCAGTACTTACCGAATGAAACTCAAGTGAACGCCAAGGGACCGGTGGGTCCCTGAGCAGTCGATACAGAGAAACACTCCATAGGTGATGCTTGCCCAGCTGGGGTTCTTGGCTCCACAGTCAAAACACACCTTAAAGCCAACAAAGATCAGTAACAGGACTTGAGCATAACCAGGCCTTATACAGGTCAATGTAACACCCCTGCAGTGATCCAACTTCAGTAAACTCCTTCTTACGGCGTTTGTTGACATGACAACTCCATGTAGCCTAATTTTATACATCTAAGGAGGAGTTGCACAACCTGCCCACATTACTACATGCCTCCCCATTTCCAAAAATAACCACTGTACACAGGTTGAGAAATCAGGTCAGAGAACCCCCATCAGCCTAGCTCAAACAGACATTTAACACAGCCCTGCTGGAATAGGAAAGTGTTTAAGAAATATTTCCCCAAAGGCAGGCCCTCCTCATGCTGCACCTGGGAGTTCTCAGAAGGTATCAGCAGGACTAATGCCATCATTATCTACTTTCCTATATTGAAACCTTGACCTTCAGGGCAAGCCATGGCAATCCAGCTGTGTGAAGAAAGCCTCTGAACACTGCTTATCCAGGCAGCCTCTGCAGATATTTGCATGATTCATCACACACCAATTGCCACATCAGCCCTCCCACTGTCTGTGCCACGCTGGTTAAAAAGCAACCAGGTCCACAATTACTGCATTTCTTACCCTCTGCCACTACCTTGGACCTCTAACATCCAGCCAAAACAACAAGAGCTGTGTCATGTATGTTTCATACACTTTCCAGGTCGGTACACCACGACTTTCAAGTCCTTTTTCAACTATTCTGAGTTTTGTGCTTCTTTGATCAAGGAAAGCAAGAACCAGAAAAAAAATTATCTGATACAAAGCAATTATCAAATGCAAGGAACACCACAACTTGAAACAGAAACAACTACTCTGAGTTAATGCCATGTGTGCACATCTATTCCTGTATGACAGGACTTTATCTGATCAATGCTTTTTCAGATGTATCTGCAAAGGCTGCAGAGAAGTATTTTTACAGTAAAAGCATCCACCCAGTGGCATCTATTAAGAAATAATTCCACAGAGGGATAAGCTTTTACACACAAATTGACAACATTCCAATATGCAACTTTATCCTTTAACATCCTCCTATAAAATTGATGCATGCTCAGATAGCAATGGAAGTTCTAGCCATATGCACATATAAAAAATAAAGTTTATTCCAAGTCAGGTGGGGACATATGGTACATCATAAACAGGCCACAGTACTTCCAGCACCTCCATGCCAAGCTGAACAACAATATAAAAATAAAATAAAGAAGTCTTCTTGCCAGAAACTCCCTCTGTACAACTGGATAGAGATTTTTGTCTCTATTTTTTGTACACACACAGTCAAACAAGCCCTGAGTCTGGGCTCAAGTCATGTCACCCATCATCCACCCAAATTAATTTCAAGTACATGCCCAGGAGCAGTTTGAGGCTAAACTCCTCAGTTTAATGTGGGTCTAAATTTTAGCTTGTGCAGTCCAAATTTATCAGGCACAAAACCAGTTCACCAGCAGATCCAGCATTAACTCTTCCAACAACTGAACATTTTAAGGGTGAGCTCCAGTTAGGTAATGACTGGGAACACACACAGAAAGCATGCAGATCACAGCTCCTGCATGAGAAAGTCCTGTCTTTCTCTCTCAACAGGGATCTAATATTTATTAATGTTATTTACATATCCCACTCCTGCATGTGGAAATGGGGCATTCACTGGCCTACAGCAGAAATGAAAGCTACACAGAACCTGTGACAACAGGAGGGCTTAGAGGGAGTCCCTGAAACAAGCTCAGGTAGAAGAGCCAGTGAGGAAAAAAGAATGAGTAAGACTTCATGTATGCCATATTCTAAAAAAACACACAGCCTAGGTAGTCAGAGCTTGTTCTTTTTTTCCCCCCAATTCTTTGAAGCAGTTCCTTAAAAAACATGAGACTCATCTTCATTTTATATTGACTATTTTCAGTTTTTTTCTTACAAGGCCAAAGGAGGATGGAGATAACAAAAAAGGAGAAGATTCTGCTTGAAACCAAAGCCAACAGAGCAGCCCTGGTCTCACTTCTGATACAGAAGGGAAAAGCTGACTTACAGCTGGAAGTCTTGTGGAAATTCCCTGGAGTACAAATGGGAAATGAGAATCTGGAGTGGGTGGTTAAAAAAAACCACCCATGTTTTTAAAAGTTCAGTCATAAACCTACCTGAAGATTCTCCTCTTTTCCCTTTCCTTTCCTCCACTTATGAACACTTTGTAATTTCAACATCTCAAAGTCAATTGCATCACCTTGGAGTTGGCTGCCACAGCTCAGTATCTTCACTCACACAGGGGTCCCTACCAGACACCTGTGGAGATTATTCACAGGCATAAAAATGTGCCTTTCAGGACTGAGATGCAAGCAGGAACATCCAATTTGCTTGTGAAAGCAAAGGAGGAACTGCTATTTCCATCAATGTTATCCAACAGAAATAGATACGTGTTTCATTCACATTTAGACTAATTTTGCTTAGTCTTCTCAATTTTAAAAGTGCTTCCCGCGACATAAATTTTAAGAAGAATCTGGGGGAAGAATTTAAAATCAATTTCAGAGCTATCCTATGAAATTGTTTCCATTTTAAAAACAGACAAAGTGTATTTTCCATATAGATTTAGGTGCAACTAAAATATTAAAATATTAATTAAAAATAAATTTGAAGGATGTGCTTAAATAATCTAGTTCTTTCAAAAGACACTTGCATGCTTTTTGTTTGTTTTGTGTTAAGGCACTTCACAGTGTAGATTCAGTAAGAGTCACTTTGGAAAAAATGGGCCAAAGACCCAACTGAGGTGTTTGTATGAGAGCAAACACAGAGATTTGGGTATAATCCACAGCAAGCAGTTAGTAAACCACAAAACACTTATGCTAACAAATAAATAAATACTATTATGCCATTGGATATGTAAATGCAGTAATAAATAGCTGACAGAAATGCTGGTTTTGCCACAAGCAGAAGAGATGAGTGGGTTCAGCAAGATCACTTATCCCCGAGGCCAGGGCTACACAGAGACTTTCAGCCTCTACACTTTGAACCTCCCCTGGAACAGGGCTCCAGCCCCAGGGCAGATCCACACCTTGCCATTCCCAGGCTGTGGATCCACCAGCCTGAACACCAACCCAGCTGGAACTCAGGAGGCAGCGCCACACTCAGCCAAGGTGATCTAAACCCAACCAGCACTATTAATCCCAGCTGCTGATCCCGCTGGGAAGCAGCTCTGCACCGGCACAGGGACTCAGAGCAAAGGTAGGGCCAACTCCCAGCACAGCCACCTGGCCAGGAATGCCAACACAAGGGAGGGAACTGCAGTGCTGGCCAGGGGAAGGCAAGAGGACAGCCCGTTTTGGAAGTGACATCGTCTCAAAGTGACTTGAGGGACACGAGATAGTAGAGTCCATTCTAGGGCAAAACCCAACATAAACCACACCCACAACACATACTGCAATAACAAAACTCAGCTCCTGATAAACCACCAGCACAACGTGCACACTGGGAGTCCAAGCATCATCGCCATCCATACCATCATCAACCAAAGAAAACCAGGTGGAAAAGAATGAAAAAACAACATTTTCAGAGAACAGATCTATGACAGAATAAAACAGACTTTCAGCACAGCCTGAGTGTGCACGTCCTCAAAAGAGCTGAGCTGTAAAGCTCAAACACTTTAGTTAACAATATCAAGTAGCTTAAGGACTATGAACATTTTTATGGGTACAAAATACATCCTATTTAATAACTGTGACATGTTTGTTCAGTCATTAGGCAGCTGATCACCAGTCTGCTGTCATCAGGCAGCTCTACATTATGTAACACCCAAAGACACCAAGAACTCAAAACCACATCATAAAGGGAACTAACATCAAATTATAGATGTTAATTTCAAGACAATTATTCAAACACTGCTTTCAACACACTATCACCCACAAATTAAACTGCACATTTATGTAAATGAGGATTCTTTTCCTAAGCTCATGTGCACCAAGAGCTACTGCAGAGCACCCAGAACAGTGTAAATACACAGGTCTGCCTAGAGCAGGCAGCTCTTCCCAAACTCTACATATAAACGGCACACTTAAAGCAAATTACTAAGCTTTTAATATAAAACTCTTATCAATATTGGCACTTTGCCATGTCTTTCCAACAAAAAAAAACTTCCATATAAGAGGGGCAGACAGACTGCTTAAGAAGAACACAACAGAAAGGAAACAAACACAAGCGGAGAAACTGATGGAAGAAACAACGTTTCCTTCAGGAAAAGGTCAGACAGACGGGCACGGGAGAGCTGTGAGATCTCAACTGCTGTTTTCCACTCTCCCCCTCTGCCTTCTTAGGTCAACCAGATGGGGCACCCTCACATTGTTACCGAGTTCTGTGCCTGAGCCACTTCTTTGCCACTGGCCCACAGTGAGTGGCAGCACACATTGTGCTAATATTGCTTTGTCAACACTGAATTTCTATGTAGCATCTGACATGGAGGGACAGATACACCTGAGCAACCACAGGTACCGCATCCACCTGATTAAATCTACACAGTAACAAGGAGTCCAGCACAGGGGAACTGCCCGAGGCACTCCATGCTTGCCAGGCAGGGCCAGTACTTTTTAACTCTCATGTGATCCCAATACAGAAAAAGCATCACAATAACCCTAAATCACTCAATTTTCAGGCATCGTGCAAGTGAATTTCAGGAGCTTGTAAGAGATCTTCTCTCATGCTCGTTGTTGGGTCTAGGACCTTTCCTTGATTAACTTTTTACCCCATTGCAAAGGCAAGTTTTAACAATACTTTTGTTAGAAATTGAGTGTTCACCTCTGAGCTCTGCTTCCTGAGAAACCAGACCTGTACAGACTTAATGAATTGTGTTCAAAGAGTGGAAGCCAGCTTTGGGCTAGAGACAGACATCCGGATTCGTATTCCCAGAAAACAAACGCAACGTGTTTCTTCGTAACGCTAATCCAAAGTTTCCTGGTGGGTGTACATTTCACATATGTTCTCAGCGTACAGCGCAAAGCCAACACAAACAAGCGGCACAGAGCAGCTGAAGGCACTCGTGCCGCGTCACCTGGCCAGGCACCTTTCCCAGCCCACACCTCCACACACAATGGACCTTGCAGAAACACCTTCATCACACCACGCAAAAACCCACCTGAGCACGGGACAAGCCCAACAAGATAAGAAAACAACAAACTTTTATCACTGCAGGAGTGGCTGTGCCACTTTGTTGGAAAATAAAAAAAAGGAGGGGAAAACCCCCAAAAAACCACACTCAACACTACGCTGCAGCTGGTTGGGAACTCGTTTTTGTGCTCAGCGGTGCTGACCCTCGCAACGGACCTGTGGCACCCAGCGGGCGCCGCAGCTCCCTCCCCAAGAGCTCATCCCTTTGGGATGCGGGATCCCGGCCGGAGGGACGGGGACCAGGCAGGGAAGGGCTCCCCCGCTCCCAGGACGGCCACCCTGGGGACCCTCCAGGCCTTTCCCTGCTGTCCCGGGCGGGACGTGCCGGGCTGCGGGCCCCGCGCCTCCCCCGCCCCGCCGGCTGTGCGACGTGTCACCGCGGCGGAGCGCTGCCCGCCGGCCCGGCCCGGCCC
>VZTR01005366.1:365663-390288 GCA_013400775.1 Chaetops frenatus | reverse complement strand
CTCCTTCCAGCCACTCTTCCCCAGCCTGGAGCTGCTGGGGGTTGTGACCCAAGGGCAGGACCAAGCACGGGGCCTTGTTGAACCTCATTCCTTTGGTCACAGCCCGTTTATCTGGCCTGTCCAGATCCCACATCATGGGATGTGGTAATGGGAATCAGCCCCTCTGAGACTGCCAAGCAATTTTTTGACTAAACTAAGAGGCCTGACATGAAACTGCAGATGAGCCTGCAGCCATAGGGAGAGAAACTGCAATATAAGAAACTGGGGAAGCTGCAGGGAAAAGCAAAGGGCCAAGAAACAAAGAGAGACAACTTCCTAGTGGCAGATTTACAGTCACATACAACTTTTTTGATGTCATGTGTAATGTGCATAACGTCATATATATAACCAGTGACCAGGCAACCTGGCTTAGACAATTCAGATTGCATAGACAATATTTGTGTTGCCTACCCAGTGGTCTCTCCAGGGCAAATTGTTGCCTTTCAGGTGCTAAGACCTCCAAGACAACAGCTCAAAGGTGTTACACTCATACAAATACTTAATGTTATTTTTCCTCCAGTCTGACTAACAGAAGAACACACACCAGCAAAAGTGCTTTACTGAATCCCTTTATTGACTTCTGTCCATATATTCTAAAGACAGGGTACACTACCAACAGCAGCAACAGCTAAAGCACAGGTAAGTTTAGATACAAGGAATATTCTACAAATATTTGCTATACAGACACCTCCTACTTAGGGTTTGCAAATCCTCTGCAGCCTGCCTCAAAGAAGTTTTAATGGGTAAGATCCAAAATTAATGTAAACACAGACAATAAGATCATAATTACAAATAAATGCATTTAAACTTCAGGTGCCTCATTTCCAGTGGAGGACTCAGTTTTAACTGAAGCTATGGCATGTGGGAAAAAAACCCCAAACAAATACAAAAATAAATTACTGCCCCAAGACAGAAGCAGTATATAGTGATATGCTCTTCTGGACAAGTGGAACAGAATAATTTAATTCAAGCCAATTAGGAGATGAAACTGGGACTTCTCTACTAGCAACTTTTAGTTTCTTGAACCTTCAATATCCCTTTCATGCAAATCCAACTAAAGGATGTCAGAAGAAGAAAAATCAATTCCAAGCTCAGTGCAACCTTTCACCTTCCCCATTTTTTCCATGAGTTTTTACACTTGCATATAATGCAATCTAAAAGCTTCTCCATATTGCAAATCAGTGCAGAATCAAGTCAGATGTGAATTAAAAGTGTGTCCCCACCTCGTGATTTTTTTGTCTGAACAAGGCCCAAATCCACTTTTGGGTGCATAAGCTTGAGCCCATGTCTTGATACATGCACTGATATAATTGGATGGTTGCTGCTATCACAGGATTAAGACAACTCCAAATAAAACTCATGTGTGTCTTGTGCAGGTATGGAGAGGTTAGAGGTTTAACAGAGGTCTGGAAGGCCATAAATGGAGAGTGATCAGATTGATGGCATGTCTTCATTTTGTCTCTTCAGCCAAAATAATGGAAAATAAAACAAGCACTACATCCCGTTTTGTTGACAAAGCAGAACCATCTGTGCTGACTTATCTGGAAATAAAAGAGACAACAGCTGCTGGAATTCGAGTACCTCACTGAAGCTCAACCTGCTGCGAGTGCTGCTGCCTAAAGATCCCAGCCTGAACAACACAGCCTTTGGTTCGGGAGCTTCCTTGTGCCTCCTGTGCTAAATGCCAAGGTATTGTCAGGAAATGCAGCAGGGCTGGGCAGGGCTTACCCCGTGTGGCAGCAGGCTCTGTCTGCCTCAGTGGCTGTGACATTTCACGGCCAGCAGGATGACCAGGAGGAGCAGGATCACTGAGCAGAAGAGCAGGGCGAAGATAACAAAGCACCAGGGGGAGTTCTTCGAGCAGGTCACTGCCAAAGGGACAAGGGACAGGGGTGTCACCGTGGGCAGAAGCAAGGCAACTTTTGTTCTGAGTTATGGGAGTATGAAAAAAATCACTAGCCCTATGCCTTCAGATACAGCCTGCTCTAGATACAGCTCCTGTATATCTATAGATGTTTATATGTATGCAAACCTGTGGGTAGTTATGTGTACACGTTAAATCACACTTTCAGGGTCAGAAGAAACCTTTTCCTGGCCAGCCCTAAATGTTATCATCACAGCTGTTGAGAAGCAACCTAAAAATACGACTTCTTGCCTTTAGTGGCAGAGCACAGCTTTGCCAGCACTGCTGTGCCAACGCTTTGCCACGTGCACACACAGCACTGGCAGTGCTTCCCACTCTGCAATATACCCTGCCTTTTCCTTGGAAAATGGCTTGCAGTGGTTGTGGTATCTTGTGTTAATTGTCTGAGGTTACACAACTGAAGACCCACAAGGAAAGCTTGAAGATCTCATTCAGGTTTTAAAAAAAGATTTTATAGCTAGTTTGAAATTCTAGAGGCTCTTTCCAGATTCCGTAACTTTTAAGCCCAACAAAAGCACAACAGTTGTTTAATTGATCTTTAAATCCCTGCCTCCATTGTTATCTACTTCAACTTTAATCCTGACTGTGTTCATTTGATCCCCATTCCTTCATACTTTCCATTTAAACAAGAATCAAAACAAACATTAGGCTTCTGTGGTTTTAAAGAGGTTCCAGTGAAGAATGTGAATGGACAGAGCTCTCCTAGTAGCATTTATCCCTATGGAGAGCATAGATGGATTTTGATATTCCTTGAACAAAATCCTAAAAACCTGGACAGTGTAGCCAGAATCAGAGAAAGGAAGGGAGGAACTGAGGGCTGGGATGTAAAAAAGAGCCATAAACCAGACACAGGTCAATGGCCCTCTATCAAAACTGCATTACTGACACGTTCTATGCCACATTCCAAGCCTGGACTCACTGGGATAAAATCATAAGGCATTTCAATGAAGCCAAGAAATTGGTTTTGTCTTTGTAAAAGGGTCTCCACCTTGCCCACTCCCTTGTCTGCCTGACTGCCACTTTTATTCAGAAAAAAACATCTGAAGCTTTCAGTTTCTTTTCCCTTGTTGTGAGGCTAAATTGAACCCCAATGGAAATGTTTGCTTGCACAAGCATTTCCCACAGCTGACATTTTTTCCATACATATATTAATTGCTCTTATGCATCACATTAATGAAATATTCTCTTCTTCATATTCACCTCATACACAAGAGTTAAAACTCATATCCAATATATTATTTCACTTTTCAGAACAAAATTTTCTTTCAGGGCTGGTTAGACAGTTTGTGACAGTTTAAAGTACCTTAAAATTTTAACTTAAAAGAAGATAGACAAAATTTTTCTGGAATTGTCAAAAAGCTGTTAAAATTTTTTGGGTTTTGGCTATTACTTTCCAAAAGTAACTCAGTTTTGCTTTAAATACTATTGCTGGCCTGTTCATTCACCCAAAATTCGTTTGGAAGTGAAAAGCAATACATGGGAATTGTTGCTAAAATGAACAGAAGAGTTTTCATGTGTCTCCACTACAAAATGAATTTTAAGCATATTCTGAGCATCCTTCAGGAGTGGGGAGCAGGGAAAAATGGGTCAAAATCCCCTGCAGCAAAGAGAGAAAGTGATGCTCTCCCATACTCTGGAAAAATGTGATGTTTGGCTGCTGAAATCTAATGAGAAAACGTGAAGTGTCCTGCAGTGTTGCCATACCTGAATGTATAATTTTGGGTGTGCTGTCAGGTCTGTCAGATCTCCATTTCCTATTCACCTCAGCATATGTGATTGGATCACCTGGAGGAACAAAAAGGGCTGAATTTACTAGAAGAGTTCCTGCAATAATTGTTCTTCTGTGCAGCATTCCAAATAAATAAATATATAATATTAATTTATTAATTTATTAAATTGTAGACAAATTTTAAAATCCTTCTAGGTGACCGTCTGTTACCATACACTGAACTACTCTATTATTAATTCTATATTTCATTGTCATTCCATACCTTAACTCACACATTTACATATTCTGCCAATCTTTAAGCAGAAGTTAATAACTGGTAACTTTTTTAGTTAAATTAGTTTTGGTTTTTTTCTGTTTACTTCTTAATAAACCACGAGCATGACACGCATGGTCACAACCATTTCAAAAAGTTCTTCATCCTGTGTTACAAGAGTTTTGCAACCAACAGAAAACATAAAAACTGTTGTCAGGGTGGGCTTCCCCAAAGGTGTAGGATGTGTCACACTGACCCCAGCAGTTTTTGGTAGGTGTGGCAGCAGAAGGAAGGAAGGAAGGATTTATATTTTTATATCAACTGCCACACACCACCTTCAGGGTTGCCTGCTTTGCATGTTTTGCCTCACTCCCCACGAGCTGCTTTCAAAAAATTTGCTCACTGGTAGTTGTATGAAATAAATTTTTTTTTTTTTGCCTGAAGAAAAGCAGCCTCCTAAAGGTGCCAGAGCTGCTGAGATCAACCTTCGATTTACAAAAAATGTCGAATGCAACCCATTTTCAGAATTAAGCATCTTTCTCAGGCAGCAGCCAAGAGGTCAGAACAATTTAACAGCATCTGGCAGAAGATGAGGGCTCAGTTTCCTGCACTTGTGCTCTCAAGTATGAAAGCAATGGAACACACAGAGGAATTGAAGATGAAAATGGTAAGAATGTATAGATATGATTTTATACCTATGAGAACATGAAAAAATATTAATTATATAGACAGGTGATTTTTTTTTATTTTGCAATATCTCACTAGGACACACTGGTGCTATTAATATGTGCCAAATTCCAGAAGGATTTAAAGTATTTCTTCATACAAGATATCAACAACCAGCCTCTGGAAGTCCTTGTCTTAGCGTGCTATTTAATTAAAGCATTTATTGGGACACCAACAGGGATGCAAGATTCACAGAAGTTACAAGAATATAGATCTTGCAATTGAAAATACGTTTTTTCAAAAATATTATGACAGGTTAAACATCATGCTGGCATATTCTAAAACATAAGAAAAGCATTTGGTGTGAAATTTGGTTGCTTAATTAGCCTCATAAAGGGCCACTAGAATTTTTTACTTTCTAAATTTCCAAGCACCTCATACTGGCAAATTTCAGAACTATGATCTTGGCCTAGAAGGCTCTCAGAATAATTTATACAGCAATATCTAAGCATGATTCACTGAAGTGAATTAAAAGCTGTGTGAAATCACTTAAAACGAGAACATATAACTGGAAATTTAAGGGACAGGTGAGGAAAAAAATAAAAATAGATGGAACAGACTTTTATGCTCTCAAAGTCTGAGACATTTTCACAGTGAGTTGTACTGGACATGAAGGTGCATCTCCAATAATTCCTTAGGGAACAGTTCTACACTGGAGTTCCAAGGACTGTCCTGGCAGTGCTGCTCTTCTGCAGAGAACTGATCACATAATTTAAGGGGCAAGCTGAGTTAACAATAAAAGGCAAAGATTTCATACCTGTACAGGTGCTTTTTGTACTCTGTTCCAAGGAGGGAATATACAAATCTAATTCTTAAGAATAAATATTGCTTTGTTGGCTTAGTCAGGACATATTTTTCTTTCCTATTGTAACCCCTGAATATTATAATTTAAAATAAATTTTACATGCTTAATTGTCTTACAATGAGGAAAGATCTATTTTTTTATTCAGAATTTTAAAAGTAAGACTTGACACATTTGTTTTAAAACCATGAATTACTTCCTACCTAAATCCATTAATGGCTACATTTTGCATGGCTTTTTTTGAAGATAATTTATTGAAGCAATGCAACTTTATAGTTGAAGGCATCAGTAGGTCATACACAAATTGCAGTTTTGAAAATTATAGAAAGTTCTATTAAATCTTGACTTGTATTTTTCTCAACATAGAACTTTCAGAAGAGAAAGGAAGAGGGACAGGGAGAGAAAAAGAGAGTAAGAGAGAAAGTAAGAAAAAGAAGAAACAGATCTATCACTTTGAAATTTACAAATACTTCGGGTGTCTAAGAAAGTGAATCAAAGTACAAAATGGAAGTGGACTGCAGGAGAGAGAAGCTCATTCAGTGAACTTCAGCTGTCAATGAGTTTCCGATAATCTGTATAAAATCTTCAATGCCTGAACATGATTGTGTTTCAGAAACACCTCATTTCAGCCATCTTACTGAAAGCCAGAATGGGATTTTAAAGGTCAATCTTCACTTTTGCTAGAATTCAGTATTCATTCTATCAATAAACATGAATTTGCCACGCCAACAGATACATATACAAGAAACAAAGTTGGGTATTAATAGTTATAAAAGGCTTTCAACATGACTTCAGCTGCTTATAAAGAATTTAAGAAAGAGTGAAAGTTTTAAGAATGTGTCAAAGAGCAAAAGAAAATTAGCAATATTAAGATAACCATTTTTTTACCTGTATTTGAAGCTTCTGAAATAAAATTCACTCTTTCCTTGGGCGACACCTCGGCATAGAGCACCTCACTTGCCATTTTGAAAAGTTGCTTTCAGCTTTCAGATCTGCCATCAAAATGGACTCACTGAAGAAAACACTGGCCCTATTTCTGACCTCCCCCCATCAGACCACATTAGGTCAAAAGAAATGTTTAGATGTCTGCAGAACGGAAGGAAACTAGAAACTTTTTTTTTTTTTTTCAAATGTAAATTCTCACCTTGTAGCTTTTGATAAACAATTCTTAATTCTTATTCCTTTCTCTTGGTGTGTGTTCTATTAAAAACTGAGATTTCGATCAATTTTCTCAAAAACTGTGACTTTCAGCCTACATATAATTTTCATTTAGAACCTGAGCTGGCAACATGTTCAGTATGTTCCTGTTCTCCTCAAACCAACTGGACATTAAAATGTGTTTCAACAGAAAACTCAGTTCATGATTATTAAATTGCTTTGGTTTGTGATTATCAGATCACTTCCTCTTAAACTTCAATAGTTCAGGATTGAATCCAGAAAGCAATGATATGAGGAGGAACAGAAAGAATATCTGATATTGCTGAAAAAAGTAATTTAAATATTTTTAAAATAATGTAGGCTTCTTTTTAATTTTTTTTAAAATTTATTTAATACAGAATAAAATTATTTTTAAAAGTTGGGTTTAAAAATGTTTCTATAAGGCCCACTTCCTTTTTTTCATTGGATTTTCCTCCCCATAGAAATTTCTAAATTTTGGTGGTTTTTTTCCTAAACTTTTGGGGTATCTGGTAACTTAGAATGATACCAAAACTTTGAATTCTTCTCATAGAGGAACTTCAGCTCTTCAACCAGCTCTACACCACATGCTGATCCTCATATCCCTGGAGCACTACGGAGCTCAGAATTAAAGCAGGGCTGAGTCTGACCTATGCTTCCTTTCCATATTGATCTTCAGATTTTCTCAATAAAGGCAGAAAACGTGGTTCTTTGGAGTTATCATGATGTAAGGCAAAGAGTGCAATACTTTGCCCTCTTGGGACCAGCCACAGAAGAAGGGTGAACATTTTGGTATTTTCAGCTGAGCTGTTTTGAGCATGGGCCTTCACAGTCCTGGCAACTAAAAGGTTCTGTATTAATCACAGAATGGTTTGGGTTGGAAGGGAGCTTAAGATCATGGAATTGCACCCCCTGCCATGGGGGGGAAGGGGGGGGGAACGGGGATGGGACACCTTCCACCAGACCAAGCTGCTCCAACCCCCATCCAGCCTGGCCTGGAGGGATGGGGCAGCCACAGCTTCTCTGGGCACCCTGTGCCAGGGCCTCCCCACCCTCACAGGGAACAACTTCATCCCAATATCCCATCTAAACCTGCTCTCTGTCACTTTGGAGCCATTGCCCCTTGTCCTGTCACTGCAGGGCCTTGTCAAGAGTCTCTCTCCATCTTTCCTGTGGGCTCCCCTCAGGCACTGCAAGGCCACAGTGAGGTCACCCCAAAGCCTTCTCCTCTCCAGGCTGAACAATTCCAATTCCCTCAGCCTTTCCTCCCAGCAGAGCTGCTCCATCCCTCTGCTCCCCTTGGTGTCCCTGCTGTGGCCTGGCTCCAGCAGCTCCCTGTCCTTGCTGTGCTGGGCCCAGGGCTGGATGCAGCCCTGCAGGGGGGGCTCAGCAGAGGGGAGCAGAACCAAAATGTCCTCTTCTTTCATGGAAAGCAGGACAGCAAAGAGAGAAAGTAATACTCTCCCATACTCTGGAAAAATGTGCTCTTGGGCTGCTGCAATATAATGAGAACATGTGAAGTGTCCCACAGTACCTGACTGACCTCTCAGGGGAAGGTGGGGGGACTGTGGAGGTACCAGCTGGAAAGCAGAAGTTTATAAACAGCTGGGATTTAGGCTCCTAGGTGGGTCAGCAAAAGAACATGGGGTTAAAGCATTTCTGTCCAAAGCAGCATAGAATCCATCACAGAATGGTTTGGGTTGGAAGAGACCCTAAAAACCATCTAACTCCAGCCCACTTTCAGTTCCAAAATCCTTTCCCTTCCCTTAGGAGGCAGGTGATGGTTCAGTAGAAAAATACAGTTGTTGCTTGAGTTTGCAGCTAAGCTGTTCTGAGGAATATTCTTTAACAAAAGATCCTGAGGAGGGATTTGTATTAGCACTTAGGCACTAAACTGTCCTCAGTGCCAGTAATGCAAAGCCAGACTAAATTTATTTTGTATATAAAGATGTACCTATTGTTAGAAGGATATTCTAAGAATTTGGAGGAAGTTTCTTCCCTCCTACATTAATACTTTGCATTTGAATCACACAAAATAGTCACTAGATGTCTCTACTTCATCATAAAATGTATCAGAATTTCTATTCCATTTAAACTGATGGAAATTTGAAGTGCTTATGTAGCCTTTTTTTCAAAAGTATGACTTGTATAACACTGTTTGATTCCTTGAGCTTCTGCAGATAAACCTGGTCTGTCCCAGCACCTAAAGCTCTGCTGTAGCTCCCAATTAAAGGAAATGCTTTGGCTGAGGTTAAAAAAAACAGCATTTTCCCTCCCTGAAATAGATAATAGCAGGTTGTTATTCCTGCACTGGGCAGAGTAGGAAGGGGAAAACCTTTCTTTACTTCATGGTTTTGAACTCTTCACGGTGGAGAATAAGTTAATATCATTTATATCCAAAATAAGCACATCTATAGATATAAATCTCCATTGATTTAGGCCACTGATTCACTTTAATTTTTCAGCTTTTGAGCATAAACTCATGAGCTGACTAAAGCTGAACAAGCAGAATAAAAGCCACCAAGAATAGATTTTAAAAGTATTTTCTTTCCCCCCTCTTTTTTTATTCCTTTTAAGCAAGCTATATGAGGTGGCAGATGCAAACTTAGTATCCCTGGGTAATAAATCCTGTATTTTCAGGAGGGTTGAAGCCTTCCCATCTGATAATTAACCACCTTATGTGTTTTCCTAGAAGGAGTATAGAAAAATACTTCAAATTCAAAAGTACTGGCTGCTGTACATTCAAGATTTCCTCTGATAACCTTATTTCAAATATTTTAAGATCTTCCTGAGTTTGAGAAGACCAACAAAAAACAACACTAACAACAAGGATGTGATGCTGGGTTGAAATTAATAATCATCTTTCTTCTACCAAAAAGTAATGCAGTATTTTATGCACAGTGTTCAAAAAGCCTTGATCTTAAATATTTTATGATGCATTAAGATAAACCCAGAATGGTTGTGAAATCCCATTGGAAGCATTGGTAATTCGGGCATATTTCTTGTAAAAATAGATTAACAAAATTTTGGATAGATTACCTGCAAGTTCTAATACTGCAGGAAACATCATAGCAGTTTGTTTTTATTCTTATTCCATGCTGTCCTGGTTTGGATATGGTCTTAAAAAGATAAACTACTGAGTTCTGGTCCATCCCTTGCACAGCTGACCTAAACTGTTGCATGCAAGAGTGACTGATACAGCAGCAGTGACACATTCACACAAGCCCATGTTAAATATCAGCCATTTCCATAACTGGTTGAAACATTTCTAAAGGGAGATGGGAAGGTGTAAATGCCTAGTCATGCACGATTCCTTGAAGTCCAGCAGAGCCGTCATTTTTCTTATGAGTTGCATAAGAACTCATCAAACAGATCCCTTCTTTCTTGCAAATACCCCATTTCAGCTATTTTCAAGCCATGCAAGGTAAACCTAAAAAATAGAACACACACCTGAGAGATATCAATCTCAAAGCCCACAGTCATTCAGATTAAGTCTTCAGTTGCCAATTATTTCTCTTCAGAGGTTGCTGGACATAATCCTGTTCCTGCTGGCACTAACTGAAAACTCTCTCAAAGCTTTTGTGCAGAGGTTTTACGGTGCAGAAGCCGCAGTGCCCAGCAATGCTGCCCTCAGCCTCGGAGGATTTGATGTTCTCAAAGCCAGAAGGGTGAAGCTCAGAGCCCTCCTGAGCAGGCAGGTCCCAGGAGTCCCAGCCCCTCTTGTTCACGGAGGGGAAGGGGAGGTGGGCAGGGAGAAGCTGTCTCATGGCTGTCAGCACAGCAGCTGGGCTGCCCCAGGGCAGGACATGCTGATGGTGGCTGCTGGGGCAGGGCTCTGACAAAAGCAGCAGCAGCTTTTTTCCCCTCTGTCAGGGCTATTTGCACCCACTGACACCTTCCTTCCTTCCTTCCTCCTGCTGTAAACCCCAACACCCCTGAGGATTCCTGGAGGACGCCCTGACAATCCCCAGAGGTTGGGGGCGGAGGGGGGGTCTCATGTAACATTTAGTGCAGGAACAAATACAGTGAGAGCTGTGCCTGGGGTCTCACATTCCAACCTTCTATCCCATTTGTAAAGATTCCTCCTGCGACAAAGAGAGCACCAACTGGAAATAAATGGCAAGTTAAAGAACTTGTGCTGACTGTGGCATGGAAGGTGCAGCAAATGGAAAGTCTGAGTACAGAGAAGAGGTGGGTATTTATCAAGAATAGAGACACTTTTAATTCCACTTACAAGGCTTCACCTCTGATTTTGTACCAATGCATGTGCCATCCAGCCTTGGTACAGCTGGGAGGCCATGGATGAGACAGGCAGGGCTCACCTCAGCCCCGACAAGGAGAGAACCTGCCCATGTGTAGAATTTATCTCCACTTCCTGCAGCAACCATTTTCATATTACTCAGAGGCTTAAAGGTTGCTGAAACCACAGTACCATGTGCTGGTGGCTCAAATCAGGTCATCCAAGAGCTTTCTCACACTCTATTTGCATTCTTTTTATTAAAATCATTCATGAATGAAAGGTGGCTGCAGAAAGGGGACCTATTGCCCAGGAAGAAAGGTGCTTAGGAAATGAGCCTGTGTGCAGCTCTGGGGATCTGCACAGGACATGGACCTGTTGGGGTGGCTCTGGAGGAGGTCATGGAGATGCTTCAAGGACTGGAGCACCTCTCCTACAAGGACAGGCTGAGACAACTGGGGCTATTCAGCCTGGAGAGGAGAAGGTGTGGAGACCTTCCAGTGCCTGAAGGAGACCTCTAAGAAAGCTGGAGAGGGAAAATTAGTGACAGGACAAGGGAGAATGGGTTCAAACTGAAAGGAAGCAGATTTAGGTTGGATATTAGGAAGAAACTGCTCCCTGTGAGGCTGGGGAGGCCCTGGCACAGGTTGCCCAGAGAAGCTGTGGCTGCCCCTGGATCCCTGGCAGTGTCCAAGGCCATGCTGGATGGGGCTCTGAGCAACCTGGGATAGTGGAAGGTGTCCCTGCCCATGGCAGAGGGGTGGAACAAGATGATCTTTAAGATCCCTTCAAACCCAAACCATTCTATAATTCTACAACATAACACAGTGCTCCAGGCTGCTCTGCAGAAGGCAAAATAAAGTTGGAAGTTGCAGAAGAAATCCAAAGGCAGAGTTTCAGGATGGAAAAAGAAGGTGCCAGTTTTGTGACCACAGTGCTACCAGATAAGAATGGTTTTGAACGTGTGAACATCTGTAGCCTGATAAGAGCTTCCATGGGAACCAGTAAAGTGAAAGATTTGCAAAATTTAGTTCCTCTTATTTTTGTTCTGACTGTATGAGAGCACCTACATTCTATTAAAGCACCTTTAGTGTCCTTTGATCTGTATCATAAAACCTATAGGCAGCTTCCTGCTTCTTTACATGGTGCCAAAGCCACTTACAGGAATTTGGATCTTCATTTACATGAAACATGTTTTGAAGTGGAATTTTGAGAAGTGGGGTTTTATTACATGTTGCAGTGTAAGGATGTTCACAAAAGTAAATTTTACTACATTTCAGAGTTAAACAGATTGATTTTCCCAACACATTTGACTGATAGAAAACCACAGAGACCTGCTAAAACCATGGTTGCTTTTAGAGCTGTAAAGAGATTTCTCAGACATAAAGCCCAAACATTGCAAAAAGCCATCACCAGTTGTGTGACCAAGAAACTCTGAGTTCTTGTGGTCCAGGATTTTCTTAGTTCAAGATTTTCATAGCATTTTTGTATTTTATGGGAAACGTTACTGACCTAACAGAATATTGTAGCATTTAGGATTTGGACGCTTCCTAGCTAGGAGAACAAAATAGGATGGCAAAAGGAACGATGCATTTACACATTGTGCAAAAGTTGCCAATTTAGGATCATCTGCAAACTTACTTAGTACCCCTTCCAGTCCTGTGTCCAGGTCACTTACGAAGATATCAAAGAGCACAGGGCCAAGGATGGAGCCTTGTGGAACCCCACTAGTGACAGGTTGCCAGCCTGATAGAAATTATAATTCTCTGCTTTTGCTTCCTTTCAACACCTGCCTTTTTGTAGGCTGGCTTCTTGCTGTTCTTGCCCTGGTTGCTTATCTCTGCCATTATTCTCTGGATTGATCAACTCAGTAAAAGGAACATGAATATCCTTCTGAAAGAAAGGAAAAACTCCAATGTTTTTGCCTTGGATTCACAACAGCACATTGCCAAGAAAGGATTTGCATTTCTCAGAATTGCTCTTTGTTTATTCAGTTAAAGCATGTACTGGACTTCACAAAAGAAAAGGAAGTGATATAGCATTTTATATGTGCTTGTGAGTGGCTTTGAAGTTTTCTTTCTGGTGAACTAAAATCTGAAGCGTGAAGTGTGTTTGAATAACAAGAAGCAGGATGAAAAACGAAGCCATTTCTCTGAATGTGCAGGAGAGGAACAAGGTTTGTGATCTCTGAAAACACTGCACACCAACTGCAGGTACACACCTACTCAGAAAATTCCTGGGGAGTATTATGTTTAAATGTAAACATGCCTATGTTTCCCTGGATTGCTCCCCTTTGGGACCTTCATCCTTCTGTTGAGACACTGCTCTGGATTTCCAAGGCTTGGGACTGTCTCTGACCTCCATCCTTGCAATGTTGTTGGTACCAATTTCTGCTGCCAACCTGTGAACAGCCTTGAGTTTAACTTGGAGGGAGATGAGAGGGGTGTTACTCCTGTCAGACAAAAAGATTGGTTTTCCTTTCCCTGGGTGGGCTTTCTGATGTCTTTATGTGTCATTACATGAAAATACTTTCACTTCTACTCCAAACATGCAAAAACTAATTTGAGAATGTAAAGGGGATTTAGTGCAAGTGAAACAAAGGACTATAATATTTGAACAGCTTATTTGGCAGGTGCCTGACTTTTAAAACTGGTTTGTTCCTATTCAGGAGGATCATCCACCTAGGAGTCAATTTCTGCCAATATTCCCATGGGTAGTCTCTTACTAAAATTTTTAAGAGCTTTTTGAGATAACCACAGGATCCACTGCCTTTGTTTTATCAGAACTTTATGTAGCTTAGCAAATATATATAAGAAAAAAGTAAATTGTAAAGTAATATAGGCTGGTAAGATGGTTGTGATAAGGTTGATCTCAGCTGTCAGCCAGACACCCATCCAACCTCTCTCCCATTCCTGCTCTTCAACAGGACAGGAGAGAAAATAAGGTGAAAAAGGTCATGGGTCATAGTAAAAGCAGATAAATCCCTTATCAGTTACCACCATGCACAAAACAGACTTGAATTAGGAAAAGTGAATTACTTTTGCAAATTAAAATAGTTTTGGCTAGTGAAAAATGAAGACAGAAATATTCAAGCAACACCTTGTTCCTGCTCCTTCTTCCCTCAGTTTCACTGCTTTACTCCTGGCTTCAGCCTCCTCCTCAGCCACCAGCCTGGGGGCACAGGGGGTTGGGGCAATGGTCAGTGCTCCTGCCTCTCCTTCAGCCCACACTGCTCCCCTGCTCCAGGCCTGATCCTCCATGGATCCCACGATTTAGCACCACCAGACACTCTGTGCACACATTAAAGGTGAAGCCAGGGTGCAATCCTGACACCCCCCCCAAAAATCCTGCTGAATTTGACAGCAGACAGAAATCATTATAACCATGTCAGAAGTAAAAAAACAACAACAACAAAACCATACAAGCAAACAAACAAACAAATTTCCAGAAAGAAATATTCCAGAAAAGCACTTAAAAATCACCAAAGTCTTGCTAAAATGCCCACTTCACTTTTGCAGAAATGACCTTGCTTATGAATTTCAAAGTAAACAATTTTTTGCTGTTACAAAAAGCCCAGGCTTGTCCTTTTGAAGTGCAACAGAACTTACTGCAAACTGTAAGATTTCAACAGAGTTGCTTTCATCATTCCAGGCCTCACAGGTCTCCATTTAAATAATGTACTAATCTGTCCCGAGGCCAATGTGATAAGAGTTTTTGAATCTTGAAATTATCAAGAAAAATTAATTCCTAGTTGCATTTCTGCCTTCTGGTGAAAAATGTAAAGATGTCACATACTCGTAAGGAAATAAGGCTAGAGAGCACTGGAAGTTCTGTGGGAGTGCTCTTTGTTCTTTATTCCTGCCACTGGGTATTAATTCCAGTATCTTCTGTAAGAATTGTAAGCTGTGTGTGATCAAAGCCACCTTTTGTCCATTCAATTTACAAAATTTATGGTCATGCTTTTACAACAGCTTTGCTTCCAATTTCACAAGCAGCAAGTTTTTACCCAAAAGCACTTTGACATTAAATAAATGCATTAATGACCAAGGGATTTCTAACTCTACGTGTGTGTATTTACAGAAAGAGCTCTGGAATATATGGAAAGAAGGGAACTGATGAACCTGGATTCAGGTTTTACAGGGATGTTTTGTGAAGCAACATCCTGCAAATCCCTGAGGTATCAGCAATCAGCCTGGCCTGCAGTCATGGCTCACCCCCTCAGCAGCTCAGCCCCACAGAGCCACTCACCCCCTCACACCTGGGGGATGGGGAGGAGAACCAGAAAAGTAAGAGTGAAAAAGCTTGTGGGCTGAGATAACAACACTCTAATAGATAAAGCAAAAGCTGCATACACAAGAAAAGCCAAAAGAAGGATTTAACTTACAGCTTCCCATGGGCAGCAGGTGCTCAGCCATCTCCAGGAGAGGAGGGCTCCAGCACACATAACTGTGACCTGAGAAACACCAGAACTCCCAACATCTTCCCTCTTCCCCCAGCTTCAAATACTGATCAGGCTGCCATGTGGGAGATCCCTTTGGTCAATTGGGGTCAGCTGTCCCAGCTGTGTCCCCTCCCAGCTCCTGTGCACCCTCCTGGCTGCTGGGGTGGGGAGAGAAGGACAGAAAGTGCTGTGTGACCAGTGCTCAGCAATAGCTACCACAGCCCTGTGTTACCCACACTGCTTCCAGCACAGACCCAGGGTAGCTCCTGTGGATGAAATGAGCTCTGTCCCAGCCCAAACCAGCACCCCTTCAGAAAAGGGTGTTGTGCTGAGGGACAGACGTGCTGAGCAGTTTTCCAGGCCCTGCCCCTGGCCTGCTGATGGGCTTGTGCAAGACCTTTCATTTTTGCCCTTCCAGCTGCACCCTGGAATCGATGCCCTTCTTTGCTAAGTGCTCTCAGAGCCACAGGTTAAAGTGATACCCAAACCCCAGACTTTTTCAGACATGAGGGTAAGAGACAGGAGCTCTTCTAGACCTAACACAAGGCAGGATATGTTTGTATGGCAGAATAGAGCACATCAGGGAAGGACTAAAGAAATGATAAATACATTTCAGCCTGTGAGTTTAAAAGTTTAAATGACACCTTTTTTTGCTGCTGCAGTGTGGGATAACCATGCACAGACATTTCTTTATGGCAATAGGTGTCTTTGTTTCAGCCCTAGCTCTCATCATGCCTTCTGGGTGCTGCTTTTGCACCTCATCCTACAAACAGGCACTGCTATGACACAGCAGAGGCTTAGAATTGAAACCTAAACGGGAGATTTTCTCATGGCACTGCCTCAATTTAACCTGGAAGCCTCTGTGTAGCAGCTCAGCCTTTGGGAACTGCATTTTGTTGTCAGACCAGCAGTTCAAGTTCTTTCAAATGTTCACGATGAGGCAGCTGGAGTCCTGGCCTGAGCTGCCTGTTCTGTGGCAGGAGGGGCTGAGTTCTGCTTTGCTGGGTTGTGCTTTGCAGGGCTGTGCTTTGCTGGGCTCTGCTTTGCTGGGTTGTGCTTTGCTGAGTTGTGCTTTGCTGAGTTCGCCTTTGCTGGGTTGTGCTTTGCTGGGTTGTGCTTTGCTGGGTTGTGCTTTGCTGGGTTGTGCTTTGCTGGGTTGTGCTTTGCTGGGTTGTGCTTTGCTGAGTTCTGCTTTGCTGGGTTGTGCTTTGCTGGGTTGTGCTTTGCTGGGTTGTGCTTTGCTGAGTTCTCCTTTGCTGGGTTGTGCTTTGCTGGGCTCTGCTTTGCTGGGCTCTGCTTTGCTGGGCCCTGCTTTGCTGGGCCCTGCTTTGCAGTCCACATGGCTGTTCTCAGTCTGCCTTTGCCTCCACACACAATGCAGGCGATGCTGTCACACCCACAAGAAGGGGTGACATCTGCAGTTGTCACATTTGCTCTGTGCATAGCTGGGGCTGGTAACTGTGCCATCAGTCACCAAGTGACATCACTCAGGCTTGGCAGTGGGAAGGGGGGAGTCTGTGAGCACCCAGGAGCATGGCAGGATGGGGAATGGCAGCAACTTGCATCCCTTCTGCCCCCACAGAGCTCCTGAAGCTCCAGGCTGTCAAGCTCTACATGATGTGCAGAGGAATCCCACACAACAATCCCACCATCTTTCCTTGCAGCTGCTGCAAGAGAGTCTGGGCCCTCAGATAGCTCCATATTCTGCCTAAAAGTCTGAACATTCAAGGCTAAAAAGTCACTCCCTGTCGGGATAGTTGGGAAGAGAAGGGATCACTCTTATATGATTTAAAGCTTGATTTATTGCTACAATTTCATGAAGTCGTGAGAATGTCTGCACAGAGAACTGTAGAGGTCAGTTACAGTGTAAAAGTGATCACAAGACTACAGGTTACAAGGTCTTTTAAAGGTTAATTGGCCAATAAACTAATGCCACATACATATATTTTCATTTTTACACCAATAGTTAATCAAACCTGTGTTGCATCTCTGTCGCACTGTGGACTTTTTCATCCAATCATGTACTGGCACACAGCTCTATATTACTACATTTTAAACTCGGAGCCTACAGGGACAAGATTTTGAGAACTTTCTGTTCCTGGGATTCCAACTCCCCCCTTCCCAGGCTTATGGATGTTTCATACACAGCCCCTGGTGCTTTAGGGGCCTCCCAGCAGTAAGGTTCTGTAAGCTCTGCATGTTAGTCCAGATTCATTTCCTGGCAGGAAAGGAGAGGCTGAGGCAGGGCTCTGCCTGGAGAACCCAAAAGGCACCAGGCTTTGAGAGTGGATCATGCAGTAAATTAAACAAGCCAGGTTACAGCTTGTGAAGAAGCAGCTGAGGGAGCTGGGAAAGGGGCTCAGCCTGGAGCAGAGGAGGCTCAGGGGGGACCTTCTGGCTCTGCACAACTCCCTGCCAGGAGGGGACAGCCAGGGGATGTCAGGCTCTGCTCCCAGGGAACAGGGACAGGATGAGAGGGAACAGCCTCAAACTGGACATGGTCACCTCTGGGTGGTTATGACTGCCTCAGGAGGGAGTCATGTCAGAAAACACTGCTGAACTTTGTGTGCAGTGATGGAAAGAGACTGAGAGGTCAAACAGCCTGCTTGGCTTTCTAGCTCTCCTTTATGGACTGAAGTTTCAAAAAAGAGCCAAATAAGGAAAGTGAGGTTTGGTTCAGGGTTGGTTTTTGGCTTGGGTTGCTTTTTTTTCTTTCTTTCTTTTTTTTTTTTTTTCCATTTCAGAGCCTAACTGTCCTGCTGTAAAGGATGCTGCGAAGTTCAGGGGGAAACTGATTCAGAGGACAAAGTTCTGTTTCGTGTGAGGCCTGGTATGTAGCTGATATGGCTGCTCTGTAGGTGTCCATGAAACAAACCTTATCAGGCCCCAGTTCACAGTATCGATTTATCATTTATTATCAGATAATAAACCCATAATGATTTAGATACGTTGCTTATAAATTGTACTTCAGCAGCACTTCTGACTAATCTGTTCCATGACTATCAAAGGTTCTTTTTTTCCCCCCTAAACCTTTTTGTTTCTGCACTTAACACCGTTACCAGCATTGAACATCAGAAGGGAAAAGATCAGTAATATAAGCATACAGCCCTCAAACTTTGTTTTTTTCAGGTCCCTTTGAATGTAACAAAAACCTGCAAACAGCCTGTATAAACATTATTTTCAACAGACCCATGTTGGTTTGAAGACTTTTTCTGTGTTGAACTTGGAGGGAGTTTTCTAAGTGGGAATAAGGCACAAAACCAAGAGTGTAGCTCTTAGCAAGAAATGTCATATGCACGACTCTGTGTCTAAGTGTTTTAAATGTATTTTTGGGTTTTTGAAGGTATTTATGTTTCAATTAAAATCTGTGAGGCTTCTCCCTGGCATGAAATAGAGGACAAAACCACTGTCATGAAAATATCCTGCAGCAAACAGGTGGGTAATGAGAAGGAGTTAAAGGTAATAAAAGCAACTCAGGCAAGAGGTAATACAGGGTTTTCCATCTGTGGAGTGGTTGGCTCAAGAAGGGAATAGCCAAAGGAAAAGCTCAAGCAATGTAGGAACAGCAGCTCCTTGTAACAACAATGACGGCAAAGTATGGAAACATTCTTGTAAAAAGCACTGACCATATTTTTTTTTAAATTTTATTTTGAGTTAATGCATCATCAATATCACCTCAATTCAGCTGTTAAACCATTAAAGCACTTCGTGGGTGGAGCAGGTTAGAATTCGAGTTACATTTTTGAAGCTGTGTGTTTGCAGTTACATTAACCCCAAAACACCTTCTGCTGGTACATGTACTCCTTGTTTTTCTTGCTTTCAGGTGTTCGGGCTGTGTGAGATCATGCACAGGAGCACAAAGCTGCCACAGCACAAACTGTGCTCTCTGTTCTCTCTATGTGAGAACCAGCAAGCCTTTCCTACCTGTGCACCTCCATTTTTGGGCATTCCCTCTGCTTTGACCAACAAGGTTTTTTCTTATACATTAATGGAAAGGATGGGTTTTTAATCTTCATTTTCTCCTGTATTCTGAAAGGCAAGAAGAGACAGAACAGGCTGGAAACAGGCTTTGAAGCTGGCACTGAAAGAAGTAACTCAGTGACTTCCTTTTTTGTGTTTGTCAGCCTTCCTGAGGGCCGTAGCACGGCGTGTGAGTGTTCTGGAGGCAGGCAAAGGCGAGACAGGATGCAGATGAGCGCGTTGGAGCCGCTCTCTCCATAGCCCCGCGGGCCCGGCTGGCGATGGCCGGGGATGTCACCTACGCGGCCCTGGCCCTGCTGCCCCGGGAACGGCCGCGCCCTCCTGCCGGGACACCCAACCCAGGTAAAGCACCTTGGGCACGCACCCTTGCCTCTCCCTCTGCTTCTCTCTGCTTCCCGCTCACTTTTCAAATCGGGTGGAACCGGCAGGATGCCATAAGGTGCTGCACGGGAAGGGTGAGAAGTTGGAATGGTGGATGAGATCCTCCCGGTGCGGATCAGCAAAGCCGCTCCCCAAGTCAGAACGGCCAAGGAGCAGCAGCTCAGGGCTGCTCCCGGGCTTTAAGGAACAGAATGAGAGAGAAAAAGGGTTCATTGTTTGAATAATCAGCGGAATATTTCTTTTTAAATGAGTAACAGGATCAAGACAGTGCTGCACTGAATTACTCCCTAGCCCACAAATCAGATCAATGTTTATGTTCCTGGAAAAGGAGCAGTAAATTAACCAGTAAATCAGGAAACTAGTGGCAGTCACTGTCACTGAAGGAAGTACTGCACATCCCCTAAAAATTTCCTTTTCCTTCTCTTTAATTTTCCAGTGGTGATTTTCCAAAACCAAATTATCAATCCATCATCACTTCATATATTTGTAAAAAAAACCCCCAAAGGATTAAGTCAATATTTGGGGTAAGGAGATGATTTAAATTAGATTTTCTGAAGAAGTAACATTTATACTAGAAAAAAAAAAATGTAACTCATTCATTAAAGCATTTGGACAAAATTCTGGACCACAGCTAATATGAATGACAGCTTCCCATTATGAGCAAATAGGAAATGCTTGTGGCATCAGACTAAGGATATGTTCATGCTTTCATTAGTAATTAATGTATTTAATCCCTTAAGGAAACAACATTGTGTAATGAGCATTTTTAGATGTTCTACTTACAATGAAGATTAATAATGATGATGATGCTTCAAATACGTGCACTTAAATGACAGAAAATAATATCTTTTCTCTATTTTTACAAGACTGGTATCCAAAAGATAAAAATGAGTTTACCTTATTACATATATGACATGAAATACTACCTTAGACTGTGTGTTCATGCACCCATGGATGTTGTTTGCACTGATGTAACCTGTGCAACACAAAGAGGGCTTGCCTGCAATTTTACCCAGTATCCAAAGCAATAAAACTTATTTGTGAAGGGAGACAGACATCAAATCTTGATTTGAAGACATCCAAAACTATTCCTTGACTGTGCTGCCTAGAGGAAAGGCTCGATTTTGGACAGTTCCAATGAAATTTATCATTAACACCTGTATGGTTCTTATTAAACTTTTGTTGAACTGATTTTAACTCTTGATATATTCTCACATGAAGTTACTGGCCAAGGTAATCAAGTGATTTCTCAATCAAAGGCCCTTTTGCCTTTAAATATTTAACTTCTCAAAAAAGCTAATCGTTTTTGTGGATGTTCTGTTCATACTCCAGTGCATCCATGTCCTTTAATAAATGGGCACCTGTTTCTACATCTTGGTTATGCTGTCTCAATTATACAGAGACAAAAATCTCCTAAATAATCTTTTCTTCACTGTTTATAGCTCCCAGTCTCACTTTCCCCACTCTTACCTCTGATTATACTCAAATACATTTTGTTTGATTGGGCTTGGACTTACAGTTGGACTTCAGCTGTCCCTCAGGTGCTCTGAATACCAAGGACCAGGGGATTCTTGGATGCTCTCCCAGAGTGTGTTGAGGAGATTTTAGCAATGGCAGTATCTGTGCACAGGCTTTGGTAGGTGCAGGTGCTGTTACTGTGCACGCACAGGTGTTCAAAAATAGAAAAGTTCCCAAATCCCAGCAAGGATAAATACACCTGGGAATCCATTTTCCAGCTAAAGACTCGGGCAGGTTTTGTGTCCCAGTTCCCTCATGGGTAATTTGAGGGTTGCCTGGTTATGAGTGGTGAGTGGCTGCACAGAACTTTCCTTGGGGGAAGAACAAAGCAAGGAGAGCTCAAGTCCATCACCAAACTGACCCACAAGTAGTTGTAGCCTGCTATCAAATAAGGGTTGTACCCTTAACTTCTCATTCCCCTCCTTTACCTCCTGGGCTGCTCTGGGTGTTGACCAGGTCCTCCTGGAGCCTCCCAGTTTCCCCCAGAGCCCTGGCTGTGCTGGCACATCTGGACACAACATTGTGCACGCGACAAGCCCCCAGGAGCCCTCCCTGGCTGCACACTCACCAAGCAGGAGCTCCCAATAAACAGAGAGGTTTTTCTGCACCTGGCAACAGGCACAGGGAAGTGAAGTGAAATTTCAGTTTTAGTCACTGACAGAGATCTCCACCTTGTTGTTGAATTAGGTGAGGGTATGGAAGCATCTGGCAGAATTAAGGTTATGTGGTAATTTAGAACCCCCTGCTGACTTCTGAGGACTTCACATTCAAATAACCATACCAGCTCACACACACTGGAATAGAAGGAATTAATTTGTTTCAATATTCAGCTTGCATGGATAATTTTTTTTCTGATAGACTTAGAGATATTCTTTAAAGGAATAAATTTTCATTTGGGAGACAAAGTATTTACTAATAGTAGCAGAATGTCTAGAGTACATATTTTAGAGGTACCTCCATTTACAGAGCTAGTGCATTTAAAAGATTAAAAGTCCTGAGTGTTTTTGGAAAATTATTTAAATTCTAAGAAGGAGGAGTTTTAGGGCATTTATTTGGAGATCAATTACATTTAATTTACAAATTTTCTGTAGTTTCATTGAACTAACAAATTGAAATAAAGCAAACTACTGGGTGTATTATGTCAGATTCTCTAAAGCACAGACTGTCTCCTCTATATGAATAACCCTTATTTGCCAATCAGGTCCTCAGTGTTTTTCTTACTGTAAAAACCTCTCCATATTTCACAAATTCTCATATGAAATGCTGCCTCATTTTAACCTAATGAGACTCTCTTCTTCTGCCAAGTTTTTCCCTGAGCAGTGACATTTAATACAACATTTCTTTTTAAAAGCCCCGATGGTCACAAACCAAGGTGGTAGCACAGAAGCTTATTCTTGATACAGATGGGTAACATCTCTCCATTTATGGAACCAAAAGCAGTGTCCCAAAGGTCCACAAATCTTCCATAACACTAACCAGTAGCTCTGCAAAATACCCAGGTAAATGATATTGAAAACATGTTCAGAAAGAATCCACATGCCTTTAACCCACGCTGTGAGATTTTAATGCCATTTTTGGTTTAGTTTTGGCAACGTGCTCCTGGAAAAGGGTGTCAACCATCAGGTCAATTCCTCTGCTGCCACAGGCACCACTTGAAGTATCCTGGGTTAAACACAAGCCAGGAATGCCCCCAGGAACTACCTTGCAGCAGCAGCAGCATTTCTCTGAGGGCTGGCTTTCCCTTTGGCATCTCCCTGCCCCACAGAGCAGTCAGGGTTCAGGTGCCCCTGCAGCCCCTGTGGTACCTTCTGAGAGGGCTTAGCCATAGATGGGCTGCTTGCCATGGGGAGTATCCAGGTGTTTCCCATCCTTCAGCCCATTTTCCTGCCTCCTGCTCCAGCCACACAGCACCCAACAGTTCCAAGCTTATGGAGGAGGCCTGTGGGTGCTCTCGGGCCCTGCCAGAGGTTTCTCAGCAGATTATTGCAAGCAGCTTCTCGTGAGAAACTCAGCGCTGGCCAGAAAACATCCCCACATGGGTGAACAATATTGCCATGTTCTTGTGAGAAAGCAAGCATCAACACAGAGCAGGAATTCTAAACACCAGATACAGATCAGGCACCTGCTCTGAGGGGGTCTGGTTTCACTCTTGATTGTTTGGGAATAAGTGTTATTAATAATTAATTGTTAGGGATGGTAATTTCTCAGCCAACAGAATATGACACGTGTAGGATCTATGTTACAAAAGGGTCTTGTAAAATAAAGACAGGGCCTTTTGTCTTTGCCTTTCACTTCACTTCTGGAGCCTTTTGTCGTTTCACCGTCTCAACAACGGCAGAGGCTGCTCCTGCCTGGCAGCAGCAGGAGGAGATGGTAAATCACCACCTTGCCTGTCATTGCCTAGGAAAAGGAAAACGCTGACCAAGCAGCCCTGGAAACACACACCCCCTTTTCACACAGGCCCAGCCTTCTTTCTTGTTCCTCCCCTTGGTGATTTCAGAGCCCCAAGTGTCAGCGTTTCCCTCTCCTTACAGGAAACACCATCACGTACGCTGAGCTGCTGGTGAAGGCCCAGCCCCAGGGCAGCAGCAGAGCAGAGGCTTCCGCTCCTGGTACTGTGCTCTTTGTTTGCTTACTAATTATAGATGTGGTTTTTCCTATTGCCCAACAGTGGCACCTGTTATCAAGAGCCTTTACGTGAATTCTCTCAATGAAGGGCTGAGCTATCGTTTCATCTGCTGCATTTTTTTCCCCTGGGTTCTCAGATTACACGCCTGCCTTTTAAAAATAATATTGAGAGACATTTTAAAAATAATTTCTGAAAATGCCTTTGTGCCCTACATGGAAAATGTAGTAAAGCAAAGTAAAATTCCATAAAAAATGATGGAATATATACGGAAATAAAAAATTAGGAGCCCTCCTGCAACTGTCTCTGCAGGAAGAGCCCCAGGAATGCATTTGGCTTTGGAAGCAGGGTGATGCCCAGGTCTCTGTGTGCCAGTAGTGCCCTGGTGATTGTCACCCTTCCTGTACTGAGGGCCTGCCTGCCAGGGAAAGGGAACATTGCCCCAGAGAGCTCAGGCAGCCAGAGGATGGAGCAGCTGCTCTCAAGCCGTGCAGGAAAGGTCAGGGAAACAGAGGCAATGACAGTGCGAGTCTGTGTCTCCTGGAACTGGCACCTTGACCCCAAATTTCCGCGGGTTCTGCAGCTTCCTGAGTGTTTCCCTCTGACACAGGTGAATGCCAAACAGCTGGAGAGATGCTTGGTTTGATGCACTTCTCTGTGCCAGGAGGTGTCACTATGGGGCTTTTTTCTCTGTGCATTTAGGGAACTTACCTGTGAGGGACAGGCACGGCTTGGGAGCAGAGAGGAGAAACAGCCTGCAGCCATCCCTGACACCACAGCCCATCCCTGACA
>VZTR01005366.1:353243-364611 GCA_013400775.1 Chaetops frenatus | reverse complement strand
CTGACACCACAGCCCATCCCTGACACCACAGCCCATCCCTGATACTTTTCCTGAACTGCTCTGCAAGGTCCTGCAGGGTGTGTGTGAGTAGGTGGGAGGAGGCAATGCTTGAGAAAAAGAACTCAAAGGAGAAAAAGCAAATTCTTAAAGGTTGAAAATCACTTGTTCTATGTGACCAAATATTTTGATTTCACTTCCACGTACGCAGAATGAACCCAAATTTCTAATAAGTAAAATGCCACCACATCCTTCCGACAGCAGACTGATTGTAGGCAGATGGTTTCTCTGTTGTTTCCCCAGTGTTAATTTGAAGAGTGCCAGAAGCTGAAGCTGCTTTTCCTCCTCCCTCTCTCCAGGCTGCCGGCACAGGTGCTCTGCCTGGTTCTACGTGGCGCTGGTCCTGGCAGTCCTCCTGCTCCTCCTCCTGGGAGTCGTGGCCATACAAGCCAAGCAATGTGAGCAGATCCCACCTCCTGCTCCATCCCTTCACTGCAGACATGGTTACACCTCTGAAAGAGCTGAGAGAAAAATTCCCTTAGTGTCACACTGAAAGGCATCAACTTATACACAAATATGGGAAATGAGAGACTCTTGACAGGGGTCTGGAGTGACAGGACAAGGGGGAGTGGCTTCTCACTGACAGGAGGAGGTTTAGATTGGATATGAGGAAGAAATTGTTCCCTGTGAGGGTGGGGAGGCCCTGGCACAGGGTGCCCAGAGAAGCTGTGGCTGCCCCTGGATCCCTGGAAGTGCCCAAGGCCAGGCTGGATGGGGCACCGAGCAAGCTGGGATAGAGGGAGGTGTCCCTGCCTGTGTCAGGGGGTTGGAATGAAATAATCTAAGATTTTTTCCAAGCCAGGCCATTCCATGAACATCTTCTCAGAAGGGCTTTGCTCACTGAGATTTACTCACTGAGTTTGCTCATGACTGTGTCTGTAGCAGACAATGCACACAGAGACATCCTCACATTCACAGTACAGCTCTGGGTACAAAGGCTGCATTCCCTTATCCTTGTTGTTAACTATGATCTCTCTCTCTTTTTTTTTTCCTTTTCCTTTAAACTGCTCAAGTTTTGAAGGGCAGAGCAGGAAAATCAGAAAGTTTGCCCCAGTATGGCCTGAATAGCACCAGCAGTGACATTTCTTCAGAAAGGAGTGTCCCAGCAGCACTCCTGAAATGGCTCATGGAGGAGCTGTGTGAAGATGGACAGGGTGAGGCACCTTAGCCCTTTCCAGTCTCGAGGATGTGGGGTGTGCACAGTTCTGTTGTCTCTGTTCCCATTTCTTTGACACCCTGCAGTTTATGGGAACTCACTGGTGCTGCCCAGGAAGCGTGGTGTTCCTGCAGAGCAGTGATAACAGAATCTAAACTAATATTTTAATCATGATAGTCTTGCTCCTCTTTCGGTATAAAGTTTCTGGTATTTTCATTACATTTCTTTCTGCCAGGAGCTGCTGTCAGAAATGCCATATATTGTCACTCCTCCTCTCTCTTGTCCCAGAGAACTCTTTCCAGACAATGGTTCATAAACAGGGGGAGGAATTCCATCCTAAATGTTCCCCCTGTCCACCCACAGGGACGACATGTCAGCTGTGTCCCCCCGGGTGGCAGCTGCACAGGGGCAGATGTTACTTCTTCTCTGAGGAGGCCAGGAGCTGGGAGGACAGCCAGAAAAACTGCCTGGCCAGGAAATCCCAGCTGCTTGTCATTGAGGATGAAATGGAGATGGTGAGTCCTGCAGCAGCCCTAAAAGTGTGTGACAGGCCTCAGGCAAACATTTCTCAAGAGAAAAAGGTCTGGGTGTCAAGAATACACATAGACAAGCAAGAGCCCCATCAGGGAGAGCATCTGACTCTCCCTGCACAGGAGCTGGCTTTGGGAATGTCAGCAGAGCAGAGCTGAAGAGGAGAAGCACAAGAGGTGCCAAGTGTGGAAGCCAGAGTAGTTTTGACTGGGAGGAGGAAACGCTGGGGACTCTCCACCCATTTCCACTGCTTGGAAAGGCTCTGGGAAGAGAGGAGGCTGCTCATGTGTGTGGGCTGATGTAAGGGGCTGCTCTGCCACGGCTGCATCCCTGTCCTTGCTCTCTGTGAGGAAATAAAAGCTGTGCATGAGGCAGGACAATGACCTGGGCACAGCAGGAGAAAGCTCTTCTGGCAGGTAACATCCTTCTGATCACTCCACAGGATTTTCTAGACAACAAAGGGAAAGATACCAAATATATCTGGATTGGCTCGGACACAGAAGACATGGAGAGACAACAGAGTTCAGTGGAAGATCACAGAGTAAAAGAAAAGAGGTGATGATTTGTGGAGGGAGGATATCTTTGGGAATAGCAAAAGTATGGAAATGCAACTCTGAATCTGAGCTAATTACCCAAAGCACAGATCTAACCCTGCAGCATCAGGTCTGTATTCAGACTCTATTTGATGGTCACTTCCAGGTCAGCAGGTTCCTGCTGGCCACTTTTGGAAACTGTTTTCTGCCTCCAGGATGAACCACAGCCACAGTTCATGTATTTATTAATGCAGATATTATAACACACTTCTGCTGAAATCCCTGCCAACCATCTCTCTCACTGGAGAGAGCAGGTGCCTCTGTTGAAGGTGATGCCTGTCACACAGCACGGGCTGGGATCTGTGCAGCTTTCTTCAGCATTGTGGCTGCATGGGGAGGCTCCTTATCCTTGTAATATTAATAATGCCAAGCATCCATTCCCCAGGAGCCAGAGATCCCTGCTGGGGTGCCCATCCCAGGAAGCTGCTGTGCTTCCAGGGCATCACCCACCCCCCTCACTCAGGGCACCACCAGGATTTTTAACCAGGGCTGAGTTTAAAGCTGAGTTTAAAGCTGACAGCTGCATTCCTTTTGGTGTCTCAGCAGGACAGCTCTAAAAGGCAGCGAGGCTGAGAAGAACTGTGCTGTGTACAGAAGGAAAAACATGATCCAGGCTGATAACTGCCAGACCTTAAAGGAGTGGATCTGTAAGAAGAATGCAACTTTGCTGGTGGTCTGAGCCACATTTCCCCAGAACAGGCAGAGTTTCTTGTCAGAAGACCCATTTTACTGATAAACCAACTTGGGATGTAAATAATTTTTATCAGACTTGCAGGGAAATTTGCACTTTGATGTGCTGGGCTTCCAAAGTCAGAAGATGAGTCCTGCAGCAGGGCTGCAAGCTGGCACACATGGATTTGGGGGTGCTGAGCCTCCACACAGAGGGAGTTTGGCAGCAGCTGCCTCTGGAGAGGGCAGAGGAGAAGAGATCCTTGTGAGGAGGAGCGCTGTGCACCTGAGCTATGTGATGTGCAGGAATTATGGCCCCTGTGGGGGATGAAGGTTGTGCTGCTGTCACCCCTGCCTGCAGGCAACTGCTGAGCTGAGGACTTCTGATTTGGGTTTCAGGATTTTAGTGTTTTCTGAAGTTTGTGGTTTTGGGTTTTTTTTCCCTTGGGGTCTAATTGTGACTCACAGAAGCCACTTAAGGGCTGGAAACAAAATGCATTTATTAGACAGTGTCTTATTCAAAGCTGCTGCACAGCTACTGGGTGTAGACAGCAGACCAGGCATGGAGTGACTTGTAACTCTTGTGGGTAATGTGCTGATTGCTCCCATCTTCTGCTGGTGCTGAGCCTTGGAATCTGAAGGGATTAACTAGGGAAGGGGCTTGGGCTGTAAGACAACATTGCAGTGCAAGGAAATAAAGTTGATGACCTTCCTCTCCACCTATATTTTGTCCCTTTACACTGTAAATGCCAACCACAGTTATGGTATGATGAGGTACCAAAGCCAAAGACTGGTGAAATTAATGCCTGGGAGTGCACTCAGTAAATGCATTACTTAGGCATTGAAGTGTCATCAATAAATGCTATTTCTGGGTCTAGAACACAGAAATGCTAAGAGCAGTCTGACCCACAGCCTATATTAGATCCAGTATTTGAAAAGAATGAAGAAATGTTATGAATTGAAGGTGCTACTCTAACAAAAATGGCACAGGCTGGAATTTAAGTCCTTACAGCAATGAGAAAGAGAAACAAGTCTAACATGGCTTTTGAGATGTAGAGCCTTTATCTCATCTTTGCTGTGATGCACACAAATAAAGGCAGCTGCAGTTTCACAGAGATTGTCTGTCACACCTGCACATGCCTGGGGAGGGTTAATGTCCAGCACTTTGGGGCTGCAGATTAAAAAGTGAACTGTACCCTCAGGGACTTCCCTTCAAACAACAAAAACAACACAAAATCCCGACACAGATTTACTCTGCAGACTGCAGCATCAGCAGCTCAAGACTCACGTGAGAAACTGCTGTTGCGTAAGAGGAAACAACAACAAAAATCCCCCAAACTCAGCACAGCACGTGGAGGGAAGAGGATTGGTTTGTTCATTCTAGACAGAGAAGCAAAGAAAAGGCAAGAGTCTGAAATGGGTAAGATAATCATCTATACCTGTATAATAAATGCTTTATAGAGAGACAATCTCTCACTGCTGAGAAATTTTCATTTCAGGGTACTCACAGCACACCCTTCTCCATGCAGTGGAGTTGACAATTGCTGGTTTTATGGCAGATCTTTCTTGATTCATGCTGAATTTAACAAGAAAAACAAACTCCTGTGTGCTGGCTTCTCTCAAATTAGTTGTGGTGTTTAGGTGTTAACAATATTCATGAAACATCTGCTATTTGGGCCTTCTTGGTATGATTCATGTAATTAAACAAGTTTTTGTAAGGCCTTAGTGAAGCTCTTACCTACAATTTAAGCAGTCACTGATTTAAAAAGAAAAAAGAAAAAGAAATTGCCATTGAAGTACTTGATCAAACCCCACTCTGAGTAAAGCAAGTTGGCAGAGTTTGCAGCTTGAGCCTCCTTTCCTTAACATCACAGAAGGTGTTCATTGCATCCCTGAGGAATCACATTCCAGAAGAGCTTCCACTGTAGCCTTTTGTTAAAAGTCTGACACATTATGAGGTGTTAGAAAGGGAAATGCATTCTTTTTTGGATCAAATGTCCTGTTTCCTGTCAGCCCCAACATTATGATTAAAGATTTTTTCATATTCAATACCTGAATATTTTACTTTGCTTCAGATTTTTTTTTCACCTAAATGGTCCTCAAGATGAAAAATACTTTTAATGTTCCAATATTAAGATATAAACCACTGTAATTCAGGGGTTCTGTAAAGATATTTATTATCTTTTCAGGACTATTGCACATACCATATCCTTCAGAACCAGGTTAATTTAAATACACTGCAGAACAACACCTCCCCCCAACAGATGAATTAATACATAATTAGGATTTTCATACTGTAGAGTGCTGTTACTGTGCCTATAAAGAATACAAGCAATTAAGAAAAGTGTAATCCAGCAAAATTAATGATTATATTTAAATAAACATCTGAAAGTCACACGTTGCTGACAATATCCATGTGCATGGTCCTGCTAGAGTCAAGTCCTTCTGACACAGAAAATAATGAAGGTGAACTTCCCATTCTTCCTTCTCTAGAAACTTGATAGGTATATTCCTTCCAGGAAAATTTGCTTCCTCTGGGTCAAATGACACTTTCAATCTTTGGATAACCTGCTAGGCATAGTGGGACTGAATCAGAGAGATTTTGCCCTAATTCTGTTCAGGCTCCCAGCAATTGAACAGCACTGGAGGCTGCTGCTGGAAATGTCACTCACACAAGGAAACACTGATTGTCCATCTGGAAATGTCCCCCCTGCTCAGAAGCCTCACACTGTGACAGGGAAAGGGCATGAGGAAAACACAGAGGAACATCCCTTGCTGTTAATTCTCCCATTCTCTTCTCCTGATTTTGCCTCCTTGCACTGAGGATGATTTCTACCTTTACACATTAATGCCTGCAGCTTCACTATCACTCTTCCAGTTCCACCTCTTCTCCCCCACATCAGTGCAGATGTTCAGGTCAATAAATATTCTTATCTGTTGTGACCTATTTTTGGCTACAGAAAGTGCTTTGAGGATACCTTCAGGTGCAGTGCTGGTTCATAAATTAGCTTGATAGCATTATCACTGGGATTTAACAAGATTAATGTAACATAACATTAACAAAACATGGAATAAAATGCAAGGTGCATTCCATCAAATGGGGAGAGAGGAATGTGCTGTGATCTTGTCTAAAACAACAGTGTTCACTTCTGCATTACCCTATATCCCAGACAGACCCACTTCACAACCCATCCCTGCACAGAGAACCCGGAAAAAGGAAAAGCAGAACAAAAACCTCCAACTGCACACCCAAAAAGGAAAGAAAGAACAGTTGTTCCTACAGGAGAAGAGTAAATGGAAGAAATACTGATGGCACAACAAAAAGAAACTACAGCTGGGCAGTAGCTGGAAAAATGGGGCAAGGAAATGACTCATATCAAGATGCTGAAGAGAGCCTTTAAATGGTGTCTTTAAAGTCTTCTTCCATGGGTGGAGAATTCTGGCTACCAGAAAAGTCATTCACCTCTGGGTAGGAGATGGGACACATTCCCAGGTGCCAAAGTGCAGACACAGCCTGTGCTGGCATCATATCAGAGCTCTGGGTGCCAGGGGTGGGGGCTTTGCCCACCTTCACTGTGCTGAGTTGATATTCAAGCTACAGACCCATTTCCTGGTTAAATGACATCCCGAGGCTGAGACTCCCTTGGACTCCAGATAAGCACAGTCTCCAGAGCCTTTTACTTCAAACCTGTCAGGGAGAAGTGAAGACAGGGTTACTTGGACACCCACAATCAAATATTGCAATAGAGCAAAGGCAGCTATGGGCATCTCAGGTTCTCTTTGAATAAAACCTGATTTATCTCAGCTAGGTACCACAGGAGGATGATGTTTTGTGCCTTGAAGAGAATGGAGATTGTCTTTTCTTAATGGGATCTTGGACCCAGCATACAAAATCCAGGACTGGTAGTACTCCTGCACCTTGTTTAGTGGTCACTTAATGTGAAATACACCCTTAGAGCAGAGACTGAAAATGAGATTTGCCCTTCTCAGGGATGCTGTGCCATCAAGATGGGCACCACCACCTTGCACTTCCACATCCTCCTGTACAGCTAAAAGGTTCCAGCAGAAGCTGTGCAGCAAATGCATCTCTCATTTCTGCCTTCCTCAGAACCCAACAGGCACCATGGTAAAGGGGGTGGGGGGGAACAGGAAGCAAACCTCAGTTTCCACACCATAGGTTGCCCTACACAACAGGTAAGGGACTCCTTCAGCAACTCTGTTTTCAAACCAAGTGCTATAAAGTTCTGTGGATGGGCCAAGCAAACTGGAATGGTCTCTGAAAAAGCCAAGGGACAAATCCCCACCAGTGTCATAACACCTGAGCTTAGACATCAAAGTGTTTGCCCTTCTAAAAATAGAAGGAGCAGTTTGAGGCGAGCAGCAAGGCAGAAGTCTAAGAATGGGAAGAGCCTCACTGAAAATGAAAGCATCAGTGGAGGTTTGTATTGCAGACAGGGGATAAAAGAGTGGGAAGGGCTGAAGTTCTCAATTTGAGGTACCCACGTGCTCCTCAAATCTCACATTGAATGCCTTTGTCAGATCAAGCCTCAGGGCTTGGGGATGAAGTGAATATCATCAGACATCACCACTAATGCCACAAACTTAAAAGTATTTAAATTTTCCACTTTTTAAGGTAATTTCAGACTTTTGAAATCTCTTATGCCTATCACTGGTAATTCTACCAACTCCTGCCAGCAGCTGCTCCAGGATGAGCTGCAGCAGCCTCTGAGGAGATGGGACAGGGAGAGGAACAAAGTGTCCCACACCTGGCCCTGGTGGCACAGACCACAGAGCCCTCCTGGCCACAGAGCAGCTCGTGCAACATAAAGTCACAGCTTCCTTTCCCTCCAGCAGCCTCTTTTGGAGGAACATTCTACAAAAATGAAAACATCTCTTAGCAGTTCCCAAATCTCTTTGCTATAAACTTCACACAGGTTACATGCAGGATTGTACTTTTGCAAAATATATTCTATAAAGAGGAATTTGGGTTACTGTAAATCTTCCCTTCCTCCTCTCATTGCTTTGGAATCTTGGTGTCTCAGTTTAACTTTCACTTTACTGTCTGTCACTATGAGTCTGCCTCATATTGCTTCTGGATATGACAAATGTATCCCCTAACTTTCATCTGCTACACCTTTAACAATGCCATGAGAAATCTTCATTGCATTCCATATCCTCTCCATAATTATTAATTACAGATATTTCCTACAGGTCACTGTCTATTTCTCTATTATTTTTCTTACTCCCTTATAATCGAGTATCACCAGCAAAACACAACTTACAGTTCATTGTCCAATGCTTCTCCATTTACCCAAAAGAACTCTCCATTTCTTTTATAGAGTCCAATCCATGGGTCTTGCTTTGTTATCTTCATCATAAAGCTCTGCAGGAGTAAACCCACATGAGAAAGGAAGTTCTGTATGTTCAGTCCAGATATCAAAATGCAAAGTGTTTGATTCAGGGCAAAAGCAAAAGCAAAAGAACAATCTAGCCTTTCTGCAGAAGAAACAATATTAAAACCTAAATATACAGAGACTGGGGACTGTGATAGGGTTGACTGACCTAGAGAGAGGCTATTCTAAAATATCAGGGTCTGATACCAAGGTCTGGAACAGATACAGAAGAAAATATTCTCCTAGGTCTTTGTGCAGGGTGGAAGCCTTCCTGATACTGTGGTATAATATAGAAAATAATACTCCAAGCTGCACTTAGAGTAACTATCTCCTAACTCCAAAGGTCATAATTCACATATTTACCAACATGTGTGTCACTAACCTATCTCAATAAGAGAAAACAGTGGTTTAATTAAAGACAAATGAGGTGCAGCAGTGTTTACCCTGACAGACGCCTTCAAAATGAGCATTTATAGCTGTGAGCAGCACCAAATTTAATTCAGACAAGCACTCAGATGTTTTCTAAAACATCAACTGCTCAAACTGATGTTTCCTGTTTTCAGGGAGAAGAGGCACGAGGTCTTCTGCAGGCTGTGACTCATTGTGGCCTTTCATCAGCTTCCTAACTGTTCAGCTAAGGAGGCTGGAGGAACAGTTCCCTGGAAGTGAACTGGGGGGGAAACAAGATCCCTCTTTGGTTCCCTTACCAGCTCCTGATGATTTTTGATGACCAGGAGGGAAGCGTTGTGGGAGGAGCAGCGGCTCTGGCTGGAGTTCCAGGCAGCTTCACTCTCTGAGAGGTAGTAGCACCTCCTCTGGAAGTACAGCCAGCCTGATGGACACAGCTCCAGGGGAGCACACTCAGGAAAGTCTTTGGCTCTAGAAGGGTTTACTAGGAAAAGACAAAAAACAATCTACCCATTTCTTCCAGCTGGAAAAGGTTTTAGTTTCCTTTCTGACTGCATCATCTAAAATAATCTCAGTCTAGCATGGTTACTTCTGCCCAGCAGAAATAATTATTGTAAGCTAATGGTATCTCCTGGATCCTGCACCCTTCTGCCTCTTGACACATCCTTAAAAGGATGGTCAGGACAGGTTGGTAGACATAGCTGAGAAGGTGATAACAAAGTACCCCACAAGGACCTTTCTACAGCTTAAAAATTCCAACAACTCCAGTTTTTGCACATGTTGCTTCCTCACAGCTGAATTAATAACTTTGTTTATTATAGTGTCATTTTTGAAGGACTGCAGATTGGTAGGAAAATCTTCCCGTTGTTATTTGTTTTCCTGAACTTGGATTAAGACCAACAGTGATGTTACAAACTTGATAAGCACACTAGGACTGAACTGAGCCCTGCCTAGCCCCACTGCATGTGGAGTCATTTCTCCAGCCCTGGCCCAAAATTTCAAACAACACAGAACCACAGAGTGGCTTGGGTTGAGAGTGACTTCAAAGATCACTTTGTTCCACCCCTCTGCCATGGGCAGGGACAGATTCCACCAGACCAGGTTGCTCAGAGCCCCATCCAGCCTGGCCTTGGACACTGCCAGGGATGGGGCAGCCACAGCTTCTCTGGGAAGCCCATGCCAAGGCCTCACCACCCTCTGACTATAGAACCCAAACTCTGATAATTTCTATTGCTAATTATATTTTCTTTTAAAATTCCTTACTTACCAAACTGAATACATGAAATCAAAATGACAACGGCAGCAAGGACTCCAGCAACAGCTCGCCACAGCCAGATGTTTGAGAACAGACCTGAAAAAATAAATGTCGGGAATTAAAAACAAAAACAAACAAACAAAACCCCAACAACAACAAAAAACCAACCAAACAAAAAAACCCCACACCTCAAAACAACAAATCAGAACCAGCTGACAGGGGAGTAGGGCCCAGGATGCACAAAGCTAAAAAAAACCAGTTACTCTTTCTGGAGAGCAGGCTGGGAGCAGAAGCATTTCGCTTATTTTCACAAGGCTACTCAGCTAACAACAACTCCGAGTTACCGTAAACTTCAGTTACACCATCCAGAACTTAAAGGGATCAAAAGAGAAAGAAACGAGCACGCAGAAAATGACGATGGACAGTAAATTTGATATTGACCTGGTGCCTAAACATGGCATGGATAAGCGAAATAAGAAAAGCCATCAGTTCTGGAGCCCCAAACTTCTCCTGAGAAATATCCAGCCTTATCCCGCAGCCGCAGCTTTTCCGAGCCTCCTTTTGTTCCCCTCTCCCTTCCAGGCTTCCCTCTCCGTTCCGAGCACACACGGCGCTGCCGCTGCCCTCTCTGTGCGCGGCTGTTGGGGCGGTAGCGGGGCCGAGGTGTCCCTGGGAGGCTGCAAAGGAGGCTCCCCTGTCCGGGCAGTGGCTCCGCTGCCAGCACGGGGCATTTCCAGCCCTGCAGCAGCTCCCGAGCGGCATCCCGGGCTTTCCGTCCCCAGGGATGCGCTCCCGGCGCCGGCCCCGCGCCTCAGCCCGGCGCTCCGGAGGGGTGTCCCGGATCCCCCCCGGCATCCCAGCGCTGCCCCTCGGTGTCCCCGGCCCGTCCCCTTTGCTGCGGGCCGAGCCGCGCCCCGCGGAGCCCATGGGCGCGGAGCTGCCGCGGCCGGAGCCGCGCTGGGGCCGCCCCCCTCTGCCGGCCCCGGGATGCGCCCTCCCCCCGGGCCATGGCCACGGAGCGTGGGCTCCGTGCCCAGCGGCGCTCCGGGCCGGGAACAGTCATTCCGCAACTCCGGAGATTTAGGAAACGGGGAGGCTTTCAACGAGAAGTCGGCTCCCACGAGATCTGGCTGGATACTCTGACATCAGCAAATTCCAGGAACTAACATAAAGGCAGAAGGCTCTGGTTTAGTTTGGTTTGGTTTTGTCTGGTGGGGCTTTTTTTTTTTGTTTTGGGGGGGTTTTTTTTTTTTTTTTTTGGTTTTTGTGTTTGGGGTTTTTTTTTTTTTCTCATTTTTTTTTTTTT
>VZTR01005366.1:318867-353228 GCA_013400775.1 Chaetops frenatus | reverse complement strand
TTTTTTTTTTTTTTTTTTTTTTTTTTTCTTTTTCATTCGTTCTAGGGAGGAGGAGAGTAAAATCAAGTATTTAAACGTTGATTACTTAAACCTCTTTGGAAAACCTGGCCAGTGAATTGCTTTACCTAGAGGAGCATAAAGCCTGATGGTGCTGGCTTGCCAGCTGTGGGGACCAAGGTGCAATAGAAATTTGGGCATTGCTTGGAAGACAGGGCTGTAGATATCATACATTTCATCTGGTGGTTTTGCACAATAACTGCTGTACTTACAGCAGATCCGGGCTGTGTTGCATGTTCCAACAGCCTGAGGAACACAGCTCTCTCCAAGTCATCATGTGGGCTCTGTGTGAGGCTGGTGAGGAATTCAGCAGTGCTTTATCCAAAATAATCATCCTTCTGTACCTGGGCAGGAAACCTCAAACAGAAAACCATGGGAATGGGGGAGTTACACTTCAAGCTTTCACTGCAGTCTCCAATTACTTGCATTGTCAAGGATTCTGACCAGTGGTGAGTTGCTGAAAATCATCTCCAGGTGTTTATATTTACAACTTATACAGAGACATATAAACTTCATACTTCCATAAATAGAATTCAAATTGCAGCTGATTTTAGCTTTTGCCTGCAGCAAGAGTTCATTGAAGCAGTGAACTGGGAGAGCTGGGCTGGTATAAAATTTCCAGGAATGCACTGGGGAGGAAAAGGAAAGATAAAAGGGTGAAAATCCAAAAGATAAGTGTGACAAGGCTTAAGGCATGGTGGCTTCAGGGAGGTTAGGAAACTGAGATTCCCAGGAGAGGGGAGAGGTGATGGGTCTAGAGGGCACAAGCTGGAGACTTTTCCAGAGGCTTTGGCAGACATGAATCCAGAGGGGCTGGGGATGAGAGTGGGATGTGGAATTAAGGCAGCAGGGAGGTTCAGTACCTGTTTGATGTAGAGCATGTTTTACATACGAGGAGACAGTGGAACAGGAGTGTGTGCACAGCTGGCATTCTAAGAACAGCTTATTCAGCATTTATTCACTCTGAAGGAGTGGCTTGGGCTCCTGCCATTCAGTCCTGCCCCTGTCACTAAGGTCAAAAATAGCTTTTCTGTGGCTTTTAACCACAGAGATTCAAAAGTGAGTGCTCTCTTCATGCTTACCCACGAGTAGAGAAGGTAATTCTGACAGCTGCAGGAGCTCCTCCAGGCTGGCAAACAACCCTGAGAAACCCTGTCACATAGCTGTGAATCATCTGATCCTCCAAAACTACTATTGTTATTAACCCCAGATGCTTACAACTGAGACACTCACCTTCACTTTCCCTGATCAGTTTGGCTAAGAAGCCTCCAGACAATTCCTAAAATGAAAGTTGATAAACAAGATAGGCATTTCTTGAAGGCCAAAGGCAGAAATACGCTCCAGACTGAATCACTGGAAAATTATTTTAAAATATTGCCATGATGTAGGAAGAAAAATGCAACAGCTTCTTGGCTTTTTAATAGTTTGGGGTGGGTTTTTTTTTAAGAACCTTGCCTTCATTCACTGTTTTCTCCTAAAAAAAAAAAACAAAACCAAAATCCCTTGGCTGTAATTTTGACAAGATACTGAGAACATTTTCTCCACCAAATGTATCCTGAATACCACAGCTGGCTTGAGACACAGCTGGGACACAAATCCATGGCAACAGGATGAGCCCTGAGGATCAGCTCTTGGAGGTGTCCCTGTCACAGGTTCTCCTCCATAAAGGTGACTAATGGAGCCAGTCCTGTGTGCAGGGTGTGCCCTGTGGGGCTGGTGCTGCCAGCCTGGCCTGTCCCAGGGAGTGTCCCCCACTGCCCAACTGCAGCAAGGATTGAACCAGCCTGGATCCTCGAGGTCAGGTTGGGATTGCTTAGGGATTGCCTGGCCTTGGTGTCAGGATGAGACCCTGACCACACCAGAGTGAGGAGGAAATGTTCCACCCTTCCCTTGCAGTAGGGATGCCAGAGGAAATCCAAGAATCACAAGCTGTAAAGGGAAAGTTTATTGTAAAACTTAGATCACAAGATCAGAGAAGTGTGAACAAGAACAGCACAGAGGCAGAGGAAGCAAAGCACTTTCAACCAAACTTCTGCTCTTGGTAGGGATTTCCTTGCAAGCAGTGGTTTCTCCTGAGGCCTGAGACTTCGTGTGGCTTTCTGGGTTTGATGGGGTTTGTGCAGTTCCACAGTGGCCCCAGGGTGGCTTCCCCTTCCCATCCCTCTGGTGCACAGCTGCTGCCTCTGCTGAGGGCTCCAACCAAGGGCCAGTGGCTCCCAGGGAAGAGGCTTTTCCCTGGCCCTGCCTTCAGGAGAGCCCACTTGATCCAAGGGAGAACGTTCTAGCAGCTGGAATGTGAAAACAGAAGGGCAGAAATCTGTAACACAACATAGAATGCTCTCCCACCCTCTCCAGTAAAGTGAGTGCAAACAAAGAGCCCCTCCAGCTCAGCTTCCTTCTGGAATAACAGTACAGATCCTGGGGCCTGACACTGAGATTGTTCTGCTACAGCTCCATGTTGTTACTCTGTTCTTTGGGGATTGAAATTTGCAGGAAAAGAACTGCAAATGTTTCCAAAGCATCTTGATGGGAGCAGTCAGTGAAGAGGATGGCTGGTGTGAGGGACATCAAAGTGTGTCTTCAATTTAGAAAGAAACAATTTTTCCTGTAGGATTCCATTTTCCCTTCCACTGGCCACAATATGCTGTGTATAGATTTTTTGATTAAGCAATATTTTTCTCAGTAATAAACCAGGCCATCAGTGTCACCTCCCCAAGGACTTCAAAGAACTTTCTCCATCCTGCAGCTGAAGGAGAGAGCCATGAAAGGCACCAATAAAGGAGGAAGGTTTCTGCCTGAAAGGACAGAGTAAGAAGGATAACTCTTGGAGTCACACAAAGCCCAGGGCTCCAAGAGCCACTGCAGCACATGGCCAGAGCTTTGGTGACATTCCCTGTTTCCTGATCACAGATCTGTTTTCCTGCTGCCACCTGTTTCTGTTGTTGGCTTGAACATTTCTGAGCAGGAAAAGCCCTCAGGCATCATTTTCTCTTGTGATCAATCTACAAGTGAAGGAGGGCAGAGCACGGTGTTGCCATTCCCTGTGGGTCACTCTCATACTCCTCAGCAGCTCCTTCTCAGGTCACTGTGGGTCTCATTGTCCTGTTTCCTGCCCAGTTTAGCTTCTGTGGACACTCAGTTCTTCAGGCCTTGCTGGTCTCTGCTGATCTCCATCCTGTGCCCTTCCCCAGCAGATCCTAAATCTGACACTGCTTCCCTGCCCTACACAGGACTGGGGCTGATTTGATGCCCAGAGCTGTGTTGCTGTAGGATCCTTTCCCTTGTGCTGATTCCCATTCCCCCACAGGCTCTGGGATCCCATTTTCTCTTGGAACAGACAGTCTGGGACAGGGGAATGTTAATCCACACCCACACCTGACTTTGTCCTGGCCATCCTGGCCATCAGACCTGGCAAGGAGTGGCTCTCCCTTCCCTATAGGATGGCAACAATAAATCTGTGCTGCCCTTCCCTTGTGGCTGCAGGCAAGGTCAGGCTGGGGCCAGGCTGGGAAGGGCCTCCTTGTGCCCAGGCAGGGCTGGGAACACAGGGCTGTGGGTGGATGTGTCTGGGAGAGACAGGATCAGTTTGGGATCACCCCTGTGCCCAGGCTGGACTCCTCAGCCCTGGCAGTGCCACCTGTGGCACCAGGCAGTCCCAGACTCCTCCCGTGTGCCAGTGCCAGCTCTTGCAGGGGATCCAGCCAGGCTCAGACACCGTCAGGGAAAGGGAGAGCTGAGCTCAGCCACGAGTCTGGAGGGAGGTGCAGGAGTCCCTGGGAGCAGAGATTGGGCAGCTGAGGATAAGTGAGACACATCCCATCCACGTTCCCTACAGCAAGCTGAGGTGACATTCCTGCTTGGTTTTAGCTCTGCTTCTGCCTTTTTGAAATTGTTGCAGCTTTTTCACACATATTTGCTGTTGTTGAGGATCCACCACAAGGTGCAGTTCGTACTTCACCAAATCCAATGACTGTGCAGAGATAGTCACTAAAAGGTGAACTTATATTAAACCTGAACAGAGGAAAAAAGTCAAAAAAGATTACATTGCTGACATGCAGTGAAGGGCAGAGTGGCAGCTGGCCTGGCTGCTAAGCTGTGTTACTGTCACTGGGATCAGGAACTGCCTTGCTGGAATCTCCCTCCCATTCCTCACTTTTGTTCCCCACAGCAGTTGCTGGGCAATGCTTTCCCATCCAGACCTTCCCCTGGTGGGTCCCCTCCAGCCAATGGTGCTGACAGCACCCTGTCTCTTGTCCCTGCCTGCTGTCTCCTTCCTTTCCCCAGGGAACTGCATCCAGTCAGATCCTTCCTTCCCCAGCAGAACCACAGCTGTGGCCTCTCCTGCCATCCTGCTGGGACAGGCCTGCGTTCCATGGCACTGAAAGGCTCCCTTTCCTTGGCACAGGCATGTGCTGGAGCACCTGGATCTCAAGGCATCAGCTTCCCCCAAGCCACAGTCCCTGATCTCCCTTGGCCTCTCTGCTCCTTGCTCTGGCTTTGGGATTTTCCTGTTCCCAGACATTACATGGCAGGGACTTGCTGGAAATGAGCTCACAGGGCTGGGTCATGTTCCACGTTGTTGATCCACTTCCACTTCTTCTCCTCTAGAGAGTATTTGAGACCAAGTAAGTAGTATTTATGGCTTGATTGTGAGAGAAGGTAACTCTGGAAAGGAAGCCAAGGATGGCAATACATGAAAATGACATTTTCTTCCCCAGAGACACAGAAAGCTCAGTGCTGAACAGGCAGCACAGAGTGCAGTGTGCATCCAGCCACAGCACCTCTTCCCACAGCTCCAGAGGATGAATTTCTCCATTTTTATTGAAGATCATTTCCCTTTTGGAGGCCCCTTATGAATATAACAGATATAACAATTCACCTGTGGTGCCATTACAGCTGAACATTGCACTCAGACAGGTGTGACTTGATAGCTGGGAAAACTCTTTTGTTCTGATGGGGGTGGCAAAGCCTTTTCAGGTTTTGTCACAGCCATGGCTCTCACAAAGAAGTGCCTGTTCAGCCTCCCTGGCCTGGGTGCCAAATGTCTGTAAAGCCCCAGCCAGCTGGGCAGGGAGTTTGCTCCTTCCCATGGCATCAGGCCTGGGCACAGGAGCTTCCAGGGGCAGGACTCTGAGCCCCAGGAGGCCTCTCCCAGTGCAGGGCTTTGCTGCCACTGCTGGGCCTGGGGTGTCCCTGGCTGGCAGCAGGTCCCAGGGCCCAAGGACGAGTGACAGGAGCTGGCACAAGTGTCACTGCTCAGCCCTTGGCCAGGCAGCTCCAGCCCCTCAAGCAGCTGCCCCAGGGAGTTGGATCTCACCAGCTCTTCCTTGCTCTCAATGGTCACCAGCTCTGAGCTCCTGACAGCACATTCATGACGGAAGGTTTTCAAGTCCTTCTCTTCCTCCTTTCGATAAAAGAAGTAGCATTTTCTCCCATGCTTTTGCCATAGTCTGGGGCAGTCTGCAGAAGGGAAGAACAGGTGTGGAAAATCCACCTTCACACTGACCAAAGGATGCCACGACAAAAGAGAGGCCAGAGAGGCAATTCCAGCCACAGAAATGCCTCTGTGCTCCTGCTGAGAATTGCCACCAGAGCACCAGGGATCCCCCACAGGCTCCGGAGCTGCTGCCAGCCCAAAATCACCAGATAGGCTGGAGCCAGACAGAGGCAGCAGCACAGCAAACATGATCCAGCCTTGCCCATCTTTGCTCAGCAGCTCCTAAACAGCCACAGGGAATGGCACTGAGTCCTAGGGCTGGCAGGGGAGGGCCATTGGAAAAGCAGCACAGGCACATTGTCCATCCTGCTCCCTGCAGTGCTGGGGTACCAGAGGGATTGCTCTTCCTGTGCCTTCCCTGGGCTCATCCTGGCAGTGTCCAGGCTAAGGTTTGTGTTTCTGAGATGGGACAGGTTTTCTTGTTTGTTTCCCTTCTGAACAACGTCCAGACACAGCCCCTTTGCTGCCCCACTCAACTGTCAATCCCACAGGCTCCTGGAACCTCCCTTTGCAGTGACAGAGCATTTCCTACCCAGTGCCTCCTCAGGGACGATTGTTGTTGAGTCCTGGTGGCTGCGTGCAGTTGCACCATCTGGAAAGAAGAACACAATTTCTGCTTGCAGGGAATGGAATGGCCCCTGTGCCACACACTGTCAGAGCTCTGCTGGACCTCTCTGACACCCCAGCACCCAACACAGAATGCAAACTCTGCCTCTTTGCTCATGCTTCTGCTATCAAAATCAGAGTCAGGTTCCACTGAGTAGGAGGCAACACTTTAGTTCATTTAAACAATTTATATCCCAATAACAGTGGATTTGGCATAACAAGACCCTATGGAAAATTCATACGAAACTAAAACTTACAAGAAACCAATCAAAATGTTTCTTTCAAGTAAGTTTTAATTCATAATTATTTCAAGATTTTTGGTGTTATGGACATCTTGTAATGATAAAACATCCTCACCTTGTAGGAGTCTCATGGATAGCAATGCTATTACTGATAGGCATTATCAAATCTTGAAACATTTGTATAATAAATTCTTTATCATTTAACATCGTCGGTTTTTCAACTGGGTTATGTCAGTTTCATCTTTTGGCTAAAAACTGCTGTCCTTGGCCTTCAAACTGTCCTTCTCTTGCTCCTGGCTTTGGGTGTCCTGATCTGGACCTCAGTCAGTGGGAGAGAGACACAAATTAATTGCCACTGTTACAGTTCTAGCAGGACTTACCTGTGAGGGTCAGATACAGTGCTATGACCACTGTGAGAATTAGCACAACCAGGACAGCAACCAGGACAGCAACTCGTGTTCTGGAACAATGGCTTTTACCTACAGAGGGACAGAACATAAAGATATGGAGAACAGCTGGAAACAGGCCCCTTTCCCCTGCATTCCAAGGTGCCTTTTCCAGGCTCCCACTGGGAATCTGGGGCCTTCCAGATTCCCGTGCTGGAGCCAGGCTGAATGTCCTGGTGCTTCCCTGCTGGCTCTGGGAACTGTGCTCAGGGAACTGAACAGATCCCAACCTGCCATGGGTTTGAGGAGAGGTGAAAAGGAAGAGATTTCTCCTAGCAATCACTGCCCACCCTCTGCTTCCTCATCTCCTTTGATCGCTTTTCACTGCTGCTGGGGACAGAAGGCTGGGTTTGGGGGTGTCTGGGTGTGGACCATCATATCCTTCTATTCCTTTGCCAGGGAAGCCAGCAAGTGTTTAGGGGCACAGAATGAAACACCTCAGCTGCCCCTGCTCTATGTGTGGAAAGCAGACAATTGTCTCCTCCTGCCTTCTCTTAGTTTTGTGTCACTGCATGTTTGGGGCATCAGGATCAGCCCTTCTCCCCTCCTTGTTTAAATGCCCATCACTTTATCAGAGAGTTAAACTCACCAGATGATTTGCAGTTTGCTGCAGGGTTTGTATCTTGGGATTTCACTTTCACTTCTGCATAGGTACAACCTGAGCCCAGGGACAAAGAACAGAGCATGGAGAGAGCTGAGAATCAACTTAAATGAAACAAAAATGACTGAAATTGTAGAAATGCTGAACACAGGACAACAACTGATTGATGTGACTGTGGTTAACTATGCACAAATTCTATTTTTCTCCATTATAGACACTGATCTGTGCTCTGTGGTGACCAGGGACAGGACCCAAGGGAATGGCTGGAACTGTGCCAGGGGAGGGTTAGGCTGGATATTAGGAAAAGCTTCTTCCCCCAGAGGGTGGTGGGGCACTGAACAGGCTCCCCAGGGAAGAGTCACACCCCATGAGAAACATAAAAATGTTACTAGAAATCCATCAAAATTTTGAATAGGAATCCAGGGGTTAAATTATAAGGAAAATGGAACTTGTAGTCAAGTAGCCACAATCTACTGTGGTCAACTGAGCCCTGAATTCATCTGTTGAAAGGAGTGGTAAAACCCTGTTTCCTGAAGTGTTATATACTCCACCCATCTGCAAAGAGATGCAGACGGTTCACACATTGTGCAAAAGACAAGCAGCATATGGCAACAAATAATTTCTGTCAGAGTGAACAGAGGGTTAGAAAGGTTTGAAAATGAAATACAGAGACACAGTGTATGAAGTCTGTTATTTTTTAGGATGTACTTTTATGCAGATACTGTAAAACCAGTGCAAACATCTATGTAAAAATTTCTAGTGCAGTAAAGAAAGATGAATTCTCAGTTAGAATTTTGCAAAGTGTATGATCTTAAGTCACACTAAAGCTGCCCATGAAACACTTCACACTTGTACATTAAACAAGCACTTTGGACAGCCAGAGCAGCAGGAAAAGCCCTCAGGCAATGCCTGCTGTGCTCAGGGAGCAGGAACAGCTGTGCAGGAGACTGCTGCAAACAGCAGCAGCAGCAGCAGCCACTCCATCCTGAGCAGTTTGCTGCAGCAATCCCAGTCTGCTGGGGGACAACAGGCCTGGGTCAGGAGCACTGGATGTTCAGCTCTGCAATAGTCTCCAAAATGGATAAAAACTACTCTTAATATCACACCTGAGACACTCCCTCACACTTGCACCTTAGCAAGGGAATAGCAGACCTTATAACAACTTGCCTTTGTAAATGTGAAGAACCCTATCTGGACACTCCACCTGTTCATTTTCCCAGCACTGGTCCTCACATTTCCCTCGGCCCCTTTGGTGCTCCAAGGCCCTCATCAACACATGTGGGAGAGAGACTGGAGAATGCAAAGAAAGCTCAGTGCTCAGCACTGGACCTACCTTGGACATCAGGGGCCGTCAGCATTCTGGGTCTGGTTGGTTCAGACAAGTCCAGCTCTGCATAAAGGACATTTTCTGCCATTCTTCTTCCCGCTCCTCCTTTTTCCCCTCCCTCTGCTGATCTGACAGTGACGCTCTGGGCTGGGTACGACTCAGAGCTCCCCGCCCTCTCTACCCCTCAGGAGGAAGCTCTTCACTCTTCGGTCATGCACAAACTTCTAATGAAAAGAGAAGTCTATTTCTACTTCATCTTTTGATGGCAGAGGGTTTTATGTCATTAACATGAGAAAATACAAGCTCATGGCCTCCCTGAGGTCACCTGTGTTGGGAAGTGGTTCTGGCACTGGAAGTGTCTTGAGTTCCCAAAGCTTCACACACCCACAGTCAACACTTTGTCCTCCGTGTCCTCAGCAGTGCGGGCTCTCTGCAGCTCACACAGATGGTCTGCCCCTCTGCAGGGGAATTCTGGGGGCAAGTGGGGATTTAGAAAGAGGGATTGGTCCAGCCTGTTTTGGGAAGTGTGAAAGGTGCTTAATATGCAAAGGCAACAACTGGAATAGTGCAGCCTAAACAAGAAAATCTCTTCTCTTTCCAGGTTTGTAATATCCCTCTGGGCAGTTAGGGTCAGCTGTGTCCCCCCCAACTCCTTGTGCACCCCCAGCCCTCTCAGTGCTGTGGTGGGATGACAAGCAGAGAGAGGACTCTCACTGTTTAATTTCTTCTCAGCAAGAACTAAAACATCCCTATGTTTTCAACACTGTTCCAGCACAAATCCAAAGTGTAGCTCACACCAGTTGCTATGAAAGAAATTAACTCTATCCCAGCCAAAACCAGCCCAGGGCCCTAAAATTTTAGAAGGATGTGAAGGTGCTTGAATGGAGGCTTAGAGGAAGGGAGCAAAGCTGGTTAAAGGGTTGGAAGGAATACCCTTTGAGGAGCAGCTGAGGATTCCATGGTTTGTCCAGTTTGGAGAAAAGGAGGCTGAGGGGTGACATCTTTTCTCTCTGGAGTCCCACCACAGGAAAGACATGGAACTGTTGGAGAGAGTCCAGATGAGGCCAACAAAGTGTTGAGAAGCTGGAGCACCTCTGCCATGAGGAAAGTGAGAGAATGAGATTTTTCAGTCTGAAGAAGAGAAGCTTTGGGGTGATTTAATTGTGGCCTTCCAGTGCCTGAAAAGAGCTCCAAGAAAGATGGAGAGAGACTCTTGACAAGAGCCTGGAGTGACAGGACAAGGGGGAATGACTTCACACTGACAGATTGGATATGAGGAAGAAATTTTTCCCTGTGAGGGTGCTGAGGCCCTGGCACAGGTTGCCCAGAGAAGCTGTGGCTGCCCCAACCCTGGCAGTGTCCAAGGCCAGGTTGGACAGGGCTCAGAGCAAGCTGAGATAGTGGAAGATGTCCCTGCCCATGACAGGAAAGGTGGAACTAGATGATCTTAAGGTCCCTTCCAACCCAAACCATTCTATGATTACTGTATTCCTGTCTTTACAGCACTATAAGACATTGCTTTTCTGATTTAGAACAAACTATAATAAAAAGTTGAGTGGTTTTTAAATAAAATAAATACCAATTCTGATTGAACGTATTTCTTCCACAGCGAGACAATTGTCTATTATTACAATTATCCTCTCAGGGCCATCAGATCTGGAACACCCTCTTCTGCCAGTGGTAATGGCAGAGGTTTTTTCCAAGGGCCAGGGATGTGGTCTGGTATTCTGTGCCTCACATTTCATAACCAGAGGCCCAGAGAAGCCAAGCAAACACCAGCTGTGTGAGAGAAAGAAGAGGAAGTGAAGCATTTTCTGTGGTGGTTGATGACTCAGAAGTTTGTACTGTGGTCAAATGAAGGTTTGCAGTAGCCCTCAGACCTGAGAAGAAGACATGTGCAGAAATTCTGTGATAGGCAGCTGAAGTACTGAGGCCTAAAGAACAGACCCTGACTGAGGCCTGAACAACAGGCCTAGATGAACCTTCCAACCAAACATTGTATATATATATATATGTATATATATATTTTTTTCAATCATTCATGAACTACTGTTATATGTGTTCATTTATTGGCAAAACTTGTGTTTACCTTTCTATATCCAGAAACTGGATAAGGCCACATCTGGCTTAATTAGGAGGGTACAGGATCAAAGACAACTCCCTTGGTTCCCCTTTGAGACTTGGCCAGGTTTTGGGAGAAATCCAACAGAGGAATGAAACAAGAAATTATGTCAGCTTGTTTGTCTAAGAGTATAAATCTGGGCTACTGTCATAGCAAAGTCAGGAAGCCATTTGACATCTCCACAAAGGTGGAGTGGGTTGGAAGGGATGTCAAAGATCATCTTGTTCCAATCCTCTGCCATGGGCAGGGATACCTTCCTCTATCCCAGATTGCTCTGAGCTCCATCCAACCTGGCCTTGGACACTGCCAGGGATGGAGCAGCCACAGCTTCTCTGGGCAACCCAAAGTATTCTGTGATTTTTCGACTCCATCAAGTCTTAATTTTCTTTTTCATTCAGATTTTTTTTTTCTATTGCGGAGTTGCATTACTAATTACAATTGTAACATGAAGCGAGTGTAGGAAACATCCACTGAGTTCAATCAACTTTTTCAGTTTTTATTGCTAGTTTTCTGGAGTGACAAGCACATGATAGCATTAATCCTACAAATTTTGCCATAAAAATAGAGCCCCTCTTTCCTGTGGAATACTGCCTACGTTGATCAGCAGGTTCTGCTGCATCTTGAGGGATGGCTGACTGTGTGGGCTGGTGCTTTTTGAAGAAGGAAGGTGCAATACCCCACTGAGTTGGTGCTTTTGAACTCCATTTGACAAGGATGGTGCAAATACCACAGAGGGAAGTCAAAGGGGGCTCCAGCTCCACTTGTAAATCCTTTGATGTGATACTGAGATGATGCATAACTTAATACTGGAGATAGCACACAGGGTAGTTTGTATTGTATTTTCTGAGCACTTAGCCATGCTTTTCAGCATTTAAATGTACAATCATTTTTTCTCAGTAATATTGTGTATTTCCCACAAAACTTTGATGGGCAGCAGTAAATATCTTCAGTAAAAAAAAGATATTTTAATGTGGGTCTATATGGGTGGGACAATGGCCCTGTATGTCTGTGTAAATAATGAGATGTCTGTGTTAATAATTCTGTTGCAATTCATGAGCACCAGTCGGTGTTTGGCTTCCTAAAGTCTAGCTAAGGGCAGGGGCAACATCTGACAGCATCTTCCTAACAAGTAACCCCTCACACTCCCACTTCACTCCTACTCTTGCCAGCTCTATTTCCATGTTTCCAAGACCAGTCATGTCCACCTTTTGGCCTGTGCAATCCCAAACTCAGTGTGGCCATGACCAAGAAAGACAGAAGGAGAAATTTTTAACATACCAGGCTCTTGTCCAATACTTACATTGTGCAGCTTTGTGAAGTAAAGAATCTTTCAGGGTCAGTTGAGTCAGATGGGTCTCTGTACCTCATCAAGAAAACAGATTTGATAAAGATTTCATTACAAGATCCAAATTCAAAGATAAGTAGTCTGCAAATCAGCTTCTCTGAAACAGAGAAAGTATTTTAAATTAAATATACATTACGAAAGAGGAATGCAGTAAACACTTGGAAAAACAACCCTCCTTTGTGAAAGCAAGCCTTTTTGGCTGTTTTTTCACCTCTTGACAATACTCAGATGATGACTTTTTCAGTTGTAGTAAAAAGGAAAATTAAAACAAAAACCAAGGATGTGAGAGAGGCTTAGAAAGAAGATCTCAAATAGAAAACCTCACTTAAATTCATTTACAGTAACTAGGATGTCTTTTCCTCAAACTATCTGTTCCATGGGTTCAGTGGATGTGTTTGACAGCTGAGCAAATATGAATTTTTCAGGATTTAATGTGCTTGCCTATTGTATCCAGACCTAAAATAATTGGGAAATATTTTCTGATATGTAAAAGATTTGAAAAAAACTCTAACTTTTATGGGACAAAAATTATTTTCTAATATAAACAAAGAGTTTCTGCTACCAAGGAGGAAAAAAAATCATTGGTAACATTAAGTATACTTTCTTAAAATAATGAAATGTTAAATACTTTTGAAATCAAACACTTCAATTTTTACTTTCAGGATGTTCTTTTAGGAGAAATTAAATGCTTTGGGTTGACCCCAAATAATTTTTAAAAAATCATTATTAAATATATAAGAACAAGTATTTCTTCTATTTTTTCCTGCAGTGATTCACAGCCAAAAGGTCCCCGTCTGGGTCACAATCCAAAAAAGATTTTAAAAGTGGTTATGACAAGAATCATTTTGCAACCAACTGATGGTTGGCTAAGAAAGGCTGGCTACCTCACTCCCTCCAAAGTTCACCCATTTTTAGACAAATGCCACAACATATTCCATGCAAAATATATTTTGCTGCTGTGTAAAAGAGGAACAGAAAACAGCTGAACAGAGTAAAACCACTGCAACTGGCAAACACTTCATTGGTATAAACTCTTTCTCTCTGTATCTGAATAACATTTAGCTGCCTGTTTCTCTTTTGCAATTAAAGTAAAACAAACCAACAGCCTGGTTTTTATTGAGAAGCCTTGGTGGCATTTCCCCCCCTCTAGACTCCGCTGCTTTTACATCAGGTGTCTGTCCTTGGTGGTTGCCTGACAGTGGAAAAAACAAGACTTCCTTAGGATGTCCTATCCTAAGCTTGACATACTGAAGTGTGCCAGGGCCTCTCCACCCTCACAGGAGACAATTTCTTCCTCATATCCAATCTAAACCTCCTCTCTGTCAGTGTGAAGCCATTTCCCCTTGTCCTGTCACTCCAGGCCCTTACAAAGAGTCTCTCTCCATCTTTCCTGTGGGCTCCCCTCAGGCACTGCAAGGCCACAGTGAGGTCACCCCAAAGCCTTCTCCTCTCCAGGCTGAACAATCCCAATTCCATCAACCTTTCTGGCCTGAAGATTCCCAATCCTCTTAGCCTTTCAATATACCTTTTTTTTTTTTTTTAACATACTTGGAGCATGACCCTTGGCAAAGGCGGGTGAAGAGGAAATCTGTTCAACTATAGAGAAGCAGATGCTGCCGTTTTGGAAGGCACCTCCGGGTCACAATGTCAGATCCAGGCAGCTCTTCATGAGGGCTGAATCCACGTGCCACCCAGCCAGTTGTGTGGATGTGCAGCTCAACCCCATCAGCTCCTGTTCCTCGTGGTCCCTGTGGAGGTAGAACATGCTGGAAGGATCCAGGAAAGTGGGGAAATTCAACAGTGCAGGTGCCAGCTGGCCAGAACAAAAGCATGGGAGGAACAAGAGGACGAGCAGTCTCTTGATTCCTGAGAAGAACATCACCATCCTCACTGCAGTCTCTGAGTCTTGCTGGTACCTTGGGCAGCTACGAGAGGCCCAGTTTATATGGAAATGCATGAGGCTGGGCCTGTTGCCAGGAAGGAGGGCTGGAACCTGACTGTTCTATATTCAATTTTAAATGTAGGAAAGATCAACACTTTACATAACATGCTCTGGCACCTTGCCTGAGTGAAACTGTACTAAGCCATCTCATATACATCTTTAAACATTTTTAACAGCTGTTATGTCCTACAGAACCAAAACAAGGCAGCAAAGTGTCTACCTCCTGCCCAGTACTCCTCAGGGTGGGGGAAAGGTGCCTCTCCTCACCAAGGAAAAGGGGCTTTTCTGACAAACTTGTCTTTCCATTGCAGATACTGAAATGAACCCTGGTTGTGCCACTGTGGTGAGATGATTAGGGACAAATTTGTTGGAAATAGGCTGAGTCTTAATGCCATGGCTTATCAGAGGAAGGTGTTCTGGCACATAGAAAGGGCTCTGTGATAGCAATCTGGAAGAGTAGAATAAGAAAAATGCCTCTGCTCCATGTGCTATACCTTGGTGGGAGTGCAGTGCATCCCACTTGGAGAAAAGTGCATCATCTTTTGTGCTGCCTGGGACCTTTCAGTGTAATGACATAAAAACAAAGACCCTCAGCAGGTTTCTGACCAGTTCTGCCAGGAAGTGCCTGGTCCATCATCTCCAGTTTGCCCAACTGTATAATCCACTACAACACTTATCCCAGATCTGTGGGTTTTGGAGGACATGATAATTTATTCCTATTAACTTGCAAGGAAAATGTAGAAAAGCCATTTGTATTATTTTTCTGGGACAAGTGTTGGAAGAACAGATGAACAGAGAAGGAGAGATGCCTGATCCAATCCTCAGGGATAGGGTTTAAAGAGATGAAACTGCATAGAGATTGCTGGAATCCCAGGTCATGTTGTTGACAGTCCTGCTTTAGTCAGCAAGTCTATTTATGATTTCTTTTTTCAGTTCTCTAATAAAATGCTGATTTTCTTTATACAGAGATGCCCAAGACACTGTTGGGGAGAACCAGGCAGGGCTGAGAGACACAATAATGCAAATTGAGTATTTGAAGGTTAGGACTGCACAGGGATATCAAAATTGAGAGACTTTGGCTCCTCTGGGAGAGGAACCAAAGACAGAATTACTCATGAAGTGGGGAAGGGAAAAGGCAATGGAATCTGCATCTTGCAGAGCTGCTCATGTGACAAATTTTCACTGTTGCTTGTTCTCCACTTTAAGCAGAAAATCCCTACCTCACATGGAGCAGAGTGTGAGATCGGAGGATGCAACTGAGATGCTGCTGGAATGTGCAACTGTCCTGGAATGACAAGGAGAAGTGGTTTAGCTGTGTGACAAGAATTGGAGTTGCATGGTCTCTTGGGTGGAACAGGATGTGGTGGTGTTTGCATGGCACTGCTGAGGGGCGTGGGAGAGATTTGCAAGAGCAGGAAGATACCACAGATTGGCAGTCAGCAGCATGCCAAGAAAGATTTTAAAATTATAGATGACCTGAGAAGAGGGAGGAAGATAAAATCTGCTTCCTCTAGAAAACTAAACGCTCGTACAGGAGCCAAGTGTGAAAAGAAAGAGAGGAGTCAGAACCACAGGATAAAATGGCACCTCTGAGTATCTGCCTCAGGCAAGAGACAGAGACAGACAGGAGAGGAAAGCAGAAGAGTTTCACTGAGTTTTCTCTCTGGGGATTATGGTAACATGCAACAAACTCGAGAGGTGAAGAAGGAAAATGCTATGCCCAGTACTCTCAAAACAGCCCTGATTGTTCCACTGGTGAAATCCTTTGCAGGCAGCACACATGTCCCTGACTCACAGCCAGCTTCCACCCCACCCCATCTCCCCAGCTTAGCAGCTCCCTGCTGCACTGCAGGAAGCAGCACAATCCTGTTATATAGAACCAGCTGAAGCAATGTCAGTATCATTTCACAATATTAGCATTCTGGTGAGGTTATTTAATACCCCTGCTTGTTCTTTTAGCAGGAATTTGAACAACAAAAAAATCAACTAAAAAGAAACTGGGTTTAAAAATGTCTGAAGGCTGATACCCAGCTAGATATTGCAACAGAGTGATAACATGAACTTTTGGTAGCCAGGCTAAAAAATATCCTTACATTCAGCTACTTACTTCTTTGACAGCCCCTTTTTCATGTTTGAATCTATCCCAGATCCTCTTTTTTTCAAAAACTATAGCCCTTGTGGAAGATGGTGCCAAGCTGACTCACCTTTTGCCTCACATCTGCAGGGCCACTTCTACCAAATCCTATGGATCATATGGAAGCAGCAGAGGAGATGTAAAGCTCCTTGTTGAGCAACACATGCAATCCTGAAGGAAAATGGGGTGGCAGAAGGGAAATTTTTTCACAAGCTGCCTCATGGAAGGACTTCAGCTTTGTTTAATGTAATTTCTCAGCTCTTTCACTGCTCTGGGCTTGTTTATCCATAGCTGTGTTGCACAAATCCTCCTCTTCCAGGAGTTGTCCCATTGCAGCTGTGAAAAGCCCTTTCCTTCTTCCCAGGCTGAAAATCCTGGATGTCCAAAAAAACCCTGAGAACAGAGAGGTGGAGATTCTCTTTCTAATAAGTAATTTGCAAAGTGAGTTAGGAGGGACAGATAGGTCAGCATGTGAGGGATATTTAGGGAATGGGGAATTGTCATTCTTTTTCTCCCTTTCCCTCGTCAAGCTTCAAAGAGGTTCAAAAAATACTGTTGAAGGCAGGAGCATGACAGGTGATGGATAAAGGCATTTTGGAACAAATATAAACAGTGTCTACATGGCCATTTTCTGGACAGACTTGTCATCTGAAAGCTCAGAGCACTGGGAACACAGAGAGAGTCAAAGATGAGCAGTTCCCAGGCTGATAAATTTGCTTTACTTGTGCCACATAGCAAATAGGAGGGCACAGGCACACCCAGAGCTCCAGAAACTGATGCCAGCTGATAAATCCTTGCACGGTAGATCAGGAGTAATTGGGAGAGTCTCTGCTTTTGAAGGCCAAGGGGTGTGGGCTCTGCAATGACTGTGCATTTGATGTATTGCAGTTACACCCACACAGCCTCCCAGAAGCAGTGGTGAAGTGCAATTATGCAGAAAGCATTCAGTTCCAGAAAGGGTGTTATTTACAGACAACAGCTGTATGTTGTTTTGTATGTATGTATGAAAAATGAGATTTCAGAATCAGAAGTGTTCTAACAGCTTGGTCACTGGGCCTTTGTGTCCTCACAGCTCGATTACCTAAAGATCTGTATCTGACATCCTGTAAATACCTACTGCTGCAACAATGCTGGTCCCTGCACATTCTCTTCAACTCAGTCACGTGGATTCCCAGAACTTTCTCCATACTGTGATACCCCTCCCAGCCTCACACAGCAAATCACTTATCTGTGCTGTAAAGATGCCCAACAACTGGAAGACAGAATCATAAAATCATAGGATGGTTTGGGTTGGAAGGGACCTTAAAGATCATCGCATTTCAACCCTTCTATGGGCAGGGACACCTTCCACTAAACCAGACAGACCAATGTGCAGAGATGGATAAGAAAGCAGCCACCTCATTTTCTTGGCAAACGTGGTTAAAAAATGGCAATACACGGAGAAACAAAACATGATGCATGGATTGGGCTTTTCAAGAAAGCAAATTATCAGTACTTATTTTCTCTGTGAGTCTGCATTGTGAAAAGTCTGAGGGCGGTTCAAGTTGAGCATGAGTCACAGGATTCTTCTCAGCATTTTGTAGGTTGTCCTCTTATACAGGGAATTTTCTCATTATCTCCTTTCAAATGGCACAGAGATGAGAACACTACCTGTGTCTGATGGATCTACTTGTTTCTGCAGAGGAATGTGAAAGCAGTGATGATACCTTGGGGGCAGATATTTCTGCCAAGTAATTTCTATTTATTTCTGTCAACTCTGAAAAAAAACCCAACAGTTATCCAAAAGAGCCCTTATTAGGAAAGATTTTGAAGATGGAGATCACCATGAAGGCTGCAGGAATTAGAACAGCAGGTCAGCTGGAAGGGAAGGCAGCAAGTTCATGGCAGCTACAGTGAAATGCCATTCATCTATCTGCCTTCTGTATGGAAGGATGATCAAACTGAACTACAGGCTCAGATGACTTTGCCACTTTTCCCTCAGCATTAAATGCCTTGGAAAATCCATCAGCATATTCAATGAGAAACAATGTGATGATGCTTACTACAAAGAGATATTGAAATATACTAACTGTAAAGAAAGCATGGCTCAAGCACAGAAGCCCATTTATCAAATGTGGTTTACACCTTCATTAGGGTGACATCCATTCCAGGTGTCAAGGGCACCTCGATATAACTGACCCCAAACTTTCTCCCTGACGTAGAGCAGACAAAAACCCATGTGCATAATTGTGAGAATCAGATCGTGTAACTTGGGGCAGCCTAAGCAGCGAAGGGAATGTGACACAGCAGATGAAGAACAGGCAGCACCTGTACCAAAACAGTAAATCATGGTTCCAAGGGTCTGAGAAATGTGATGAGGGCTCACACACACACTCTGTGCATCTCCCTGGCTGTACTGTGTCAGTACATGGTACAGAACAGAACTCATTTTCCCCAGTACAGCATTCTGCTGAAGAATGGGAATGGGACCATTTTATGGTCTCCAGGAGGGTTCAGCTGCAAAGGAGTCTCTCTGAAACCAGAGGTACAGATAATTTTGGCACTACAAGCTGGCCTGCTTGTCAGGAATGTTTACATCACAGCAGGATGGTATTTGTCTGCCAAAATACCCTTGTAGTTCTCTGCTCAATTACCCTCAATAATGGGCTGTTACCCTTCTTGTGTCATTCATTTTCCAGGTGTTTCTCCAGGAGTCCCAGGATTTGCCTGAAGCTGAAGGGATGATCACAGCAATCCATTTTTCCTGAGGTGAGTTCTACCATTGACTGATTCAGCTGTACCTGTCAGGTGGCTTCCTTACTCCTGTCACACTGGATATGTTTGAGGACCATTTCCATATCCTTTGGATTTTCCTTTTGCAAAAGAGCCTGTGGGAGTTTGCTGCTATGGTGACTCTAAACACCTCTTCCCCTTGGGCCTGCTGCAGTGTCACTGCTAAAGTAGCAGCTGCTTTTGGTAGGACAATTTTCACATTATTACTGAATTTCTAGCTATAAAGGTAAAAGGCATAATGAGGTGGGTGCTTTACAAATGCAGTGAAATGACAGTCTGTTGTTCAAAAAATGAAATACCTAAATTAAACACGTTAAACACATAAACCATAAGGATTGTAGAAATTTGTTTGGTTTCTGTTGGGTTTTTTCAGATTATTAAGTTAAACTTCCCATGAAGGACAATTTTCCCAAATCAAACCAGCTTGCTTTAATCCATTCTTCCTGTTGAGTCCCTGCAGAAACAGCCCCAGAATACCACTCTGCTTTGTTGTTGCTAGAGCTAAAGAGCACAATTTCCATTTCTAAATCTGCAAGGAAGATGTGACAATGGTTTCCATCTAGCAGCTTCACTATAAAAAGAGGAAGATGGAGAAGCAGGAAAATGAGGATTCTGGGTTTGATTTCTCTTATTTTTTTTATACATAAGTAAATCCAGTAATCTTATCCATGAATTATTCCTGACTTATACTGCTGTAAGTAAAAGGATTCAGATTCTTCAGTCAACACATCTGTTCTTTTCGATCCAGGAAAATACAAAATTCAAAAGTCTGTTATGACACCAAGAATAAGCCACTCTCCACCTCTATGGTCTCCATTTTATTGCTGCTGTTGTGAAGAATCTCTGATCACAAGGACGTAGATGAGGAAAAGGAATGGTTCTCAAATTCTGTTTTGGATGGCTAGGTGATTTCAGGGTAAAAAGAACATTAAATATACTTACAATGTGCACAACCCATGAACAGACAGATATAGCTTATATTCCTGAGTACAAATAATACCTACAAAATATACTAGGTATGCAATTGAGCCAATCATAGCTTGTGCTGTGTGTTACTTAATCGGTGGGAAAAAAAGAGAAGTTTTTGGAAGAGCTCTTTCACCACTGTCTTCTGCTTGATTGTATTTAATAGGCTTTTCCATCTGGTTTTCCAAATATTTCTCTGGAATAGCATGCTTCCTTGTGCTCTGCACATCACTTTCTGCTGTGCCTGTGAATGGAGTCAGTCTGTCAGCCAGTTCACTTCTCACTTTGTCAGCAGCATTCTTCCAGAGATTCTCTGCAACAATAAATCATTAAAATGAGAGGGTTAAGGCTGCAGACTCTTAACAGTAGGTAAAACACAGAAGTGACACAAACTCCCAGCAAATCAGGTGAAAGTTTTCTCTGGGATCTTACAACCCCCACTGCTGCATTCTTTTGCTCTGAAAGTGAGATAGATGCACTGTGGTGTGGTGTCACGTACTACTTTGCTCTCAGCAGGGGAAAGGGCTTTTCCATGTGAATCTTCAGCACTTCCAGTCTTCCTGCAGGCAGCTGAGCTAAAACATAAGGCATGCAGTTCCACACAAGTGAGGAATGGTGCCTTTACCCACCACATTTCAGTGGCCATCCATTACCCGCATACTTTCACTCCCCTTGCTCCAGGCAGATGACACTAAACACAAAGAAACACCGAACACTGGCAGAAATTTGTTCTGAGGTAGAACATGCTTACGAATAGCCTCTCTTCTATTTTCATTCAGTGCAGAGAAGGAGCCATCACTCATCTTCCTTGGAGCCTGTGTTTTCCGGAATATTTTTGGCTCCTGGATCCACGCGTGTTTCATCGCTTCATCAGGAGTCATGCGCAGGGAAGGCTCCCACCTGAAACCCATGGGAGACAAATGGTTGTTCAACTGTTTCTAACTGAAAGCTAGTACAAGGCAAAAGATTCAGCCTTGTCTTTTGAAAGTCAGGTCATGAGGACATTTTTTGGAAACAAAATAATTTTATCTTTTTATCCCAACGCCATGGAAAAATCTTATGTGATCTTCTCCATCCTTCAAAACCTATTTACGTCAGCACTGTGCTGATCAAACCCTCTGCAGCATCAAACCATTTTAACATGCAGTTCCTGGTGTTATTAGGGTAGAGACCCAAAATTACTTGTTTAGGGTTTGGTTTTTTGCTTCACTGAAATAATTTTCTAGAAGTTCTGATTCAACCAGCAAACCAAAATGGATCAATGATTCACGCAGACTTGGCAAACAGAGAACACTGAAGGCAACCTTCTTGTGAAACAAGAGTGGGATGATTTTTTCTTCCCTCCCCATGTAACCACAAGTTAGCAGTTTCTTTAAGATTTCTTTAGGGAAGTGCTACTGAACTTCTAGAAAGACATTTAAAGTCGGTGCTAAAGAAGACACAGTAAAGTGTCAATAATAATAGTTATATAAATGATGCCATGTAGAAAACAAAACAAAACAAACCCAAAAACACCCCACCAAAAAATAAAAAACCAAACCAAACAGATACAAAGATTTTAAAGGCACAACAGAATGAAAGTAAAGTCAAAACTAGCTTGTTGCATACAGTATGAACTCACATTAGGCATCCTTTCAAAAAGTCCAAGAAACCAGCATCATGGGTGTTCAGCACTGTGCTTAGATCCTTGGAGTCTGGGCATCTCTTTTTCCCCTTGCTATTAGTTACAGATTTAGGAAAACCTTTTGAATCTTAAAAAAAAAAAAAANAAAAAAAAAAAAAAAAAAAGCTCAAAAAAATTATATTAAAAACCTTCACAAAGTACTTTAAAAAGCTTCATAAACAGTATCCATGTCCATCCCACTAGCTCCAATATTGCCCTGATGGATTGATAATCTGCCAGAATTGTGGCAAGCAGGATTGGTTACATCCTAGAGATTACATCCTACACTTTATTAGTTTGTTTGCTTTGAGCAATTTCCAAACCCACATGATACACAGAAAAATGAACAATGTAAATTAGTTTCCAGAGCCCACTGCATTCCTTTCAGCAACAATATTTTTAAGGAGCAACTTCCCTATCACTTTGGCAATTAGAGGTCCATAAGACATGAAGAACAGAGCTCCAGGTTCACTTGTAGGCCTTATTTTCTCCTCTTGCTTTTTTTCAATACCTGTTCCTGGAAGTATTTCTATCAGCTAGGATTTAGCTAAAAGGTCTCTGACCCTACTCTCTACCAGTGCTATTAATTAGTAATTAACTACCAGGGAGGGATCCAGCAGGGACAAATAATCAGAAGAAATTACCAAAGAATGTTCTCCTCCTTGACGCAGCCTGGATAAAATCAGCTGGTGGAAGACCCAACACCTTTATAGAAAATTAATTCATAGAAATGGTTGGTTATGAAATTCTTCATTTCATAGATACCCAACAACCATCAGATGAGATGTGGCATTTTGCCCTCCGCGTGAAAAGAAGTTGAATGTTGCAATTTACTCTGAAATGCCTACAAAATATTTCCTCTTATTGTGGAGGGAATTAAAGGATTCCTTAGTGCTGCCTGTACACGTCTTTGTATCAAAACCAGTGTGGCAGCAGGACCAGGGCAGTGATTGTCCCTCTCTCCATGGCACTGGTGAGGCCACAGCTCAGATCCTGTGTCCAGTTCTGGGCCTGTCAGTGCAAAATAGAGGGGCTGAAGCGTGTCCAGAGAAGGGAACAGAGCTGGGGAAGGGGCTGGAGCACAAATCTGATGAGAGGAAGCTGAAGGAGCTGGGGGGACTCAGCCTGGAGGAAAAGAGGCTCAGGGGGGAACTTCTGGCTCCAAGAGCCAAAACCTCCCTCTGAAAGGCCAGGCTGTAGCCAATCATATTTCATTATTGCTTGAGGTCTCTCTTTGTTTCTGGTGCTGCAGTTTATCAAATGAATATGCAAATCAATCCCAAAAGTTACCTCCATGATGCAGGCAAGTTGGTCAGCTTCATTTTCTCCTGGGAAGAGTGGGTAGCCTGTGTAAAGCTCTGCTATGATACAGCCTAAGCTCCACATATCAACAGCCATAGCATAAGGATGACCAAGAATCACCTCGGGGGAGCGATAAAAGCGGCTCTGAACATAGGTGTACACTGGATCAAAAATTAGACAAGAAGCAAAATATCACAGTTGGGACTGAAATGTCAGTTGCAGATTTCACAGAAAAGTGGCATATGTTCAGGCATCATAAATCTGTCTATCCACGGATTGCTCACATAGGCTCTGCAAACATTTGCTAATCCCATCCTAAAAGTAATGGGTGATACACTTTCCACTGTTCTATTTAGGAAATTGTTCTTCAACAAGTTTCACTGAAGGAAATTGTTCTACTAATGCTGTAATTCAGCTTATCCATGCTCATTTTCCTATTTGAAGGTGTTTCCTTTGCATCAATCAAAATTTCCTAAACTGAAAGCACAGTTCCCATTTCCCTCCCTGTAGTATTCATACAAAAAGTACCAATTATAATTTAACCGTCTCACTGAGAAAGGCTCTCTGGACCTGACAAACATCTTGATAAGTGAAATATTTGGATTATCCTCTTAATTTTGTATCACCTAACCACTCCTGAAAGTGCAATTCTGATTTCAACAGGGATAGAGGAGCTGATCAGGCTTGGGACAAAGAAAAAGAATGGTAATATCTTACTTGTCTCTACCAGTATTTGCTTCACCACCAGAGGCTGAACAGTTCATCAGGTTCTAATTAGGGGCATAGGTCAATATATTAGCCCAATCCAAGAAATAGTTTTTCCACATTATTTAAAATTAAGAAAGCTTATTAAGAAAATTACATCAACTTGACTTTTCTGCAAACCTCTTTGGTCTTCATAGCAGCTTGATCCAAAATCAATAACTTTGACTGAACCTTGGCCATTGTGGTATAATAATATGTTCTCCTAAAAAGAAAAAAAATTACAAGGAAAAGAGGGGTTTAGCACCATATTAAGTTAGTGAACACTTGGGAAATCAAAATGCAAATCACACTTACACTTCCAGCATAGTGAGAGCTTCAAAATATGACTTCCTTTGGAATACATTTGCTAACACAAGGAGGCAGCCAATAAAGTGCATTTGTGCAAAGCAGAGGGAAGATTTGGAAAGGCACCCAGGCTGCAGGTGAGCCAGACAGGGCACCAGTGAGCTCCTCAAAACTGAGGGTTGCTTATCCAGTAAAAGCCAAACTGCACCTGGCTTCCTGCTGTGCTAAATTAACCAGAACCATCCTTTTGTAAGCACAGAAAGCCCCTGGCCCATGAAGGACTCACACCCCACAGTTCCTCCCTGCACAGCTTGCTCCAGACTCTGTGTCAGCTCCCCCCTCTCCACCTGTGTGATGCACAGGTCTCAAGGGAGGGAAAAATGGACAAGGCAGGGTCCTATGGATGCTTAGCTTGGGTGCAGGAGGGTACAGCACTGGGTTACTGCAATTCCAGTTGGAGAAGTGATGCTTGAACAGCCAGCTCAGGGATATGTGCAATGATGAGCAAACATGGCCTTCAGCTCTCTTCTGCAGAGCTGACTTTTATCCTCATTAAAAGTCTGATTAAATGAAGGATTTCCTTCTCCACTCCTCAGCAGACAGATGGTTACCTTTAGCAATGAGTTTTTATATGTCAGGGTTTGAAAGACTGAACACTTCCCAGGTGGATGCCAAATAATGATGAAGTGGTTTCCTGGGTAATTAGCTCATAAGGAAATGCTTCATGTGCCAGGAAGGGTACTGGTGCTGCTGGTGAAAGTCAAGGCAAGGACTGACATCCACAATCCAGGTGCTCTTGGCTCTGGTAAGGGAAGCAGCATCGCCCCTCTGCACCTCAATATCCCTTTGTGCTCATGGTAGGACTCTGTCTCTTACTGAATCCCTTACAATGCAAGGGAGCTGATCAAAGCTGGAAAACCAGGATCAACTGGAAAACCAGGCTTTGGAGGCAGTTATTACCTAGCATAAAGGCCAGAGAAACTCCATACCTTATGTTGAGAAATATCATAGGAGGCAGATGGGATAACAGATGTGAATTTCAGGCAACATAAATTCATGAAACTGTACAATTGTTGAATGAGAACAGAACTATCTTGTAGTTAACTCACTATATGTTCACTCTATGTTACTCTATTTAAATACAGACTACACTAATTGATGCTGCCAATGTCATTCCTTGTCAGTGGCTGCCTGGAAACAGATTCCCCATTGGGCTAATTGGTTTTGATTCAGATATTTGGGTTATCTTGCAAGCTCCTCTTCTCACTGCAAATTGGTCTGGCAAAGATATTGGCAAGACAATTGGTAGAGACAGTATGTGACTTCTCCGAATTCTAAATCAAGATACATTTAGCAAAGTGAGAACAGAATTTTATCCTTAGCATTTTTACCTGAGAACTTATTTATTTCTTTATTGGTTCGTTTGCCCTTTTGAAAAGGAAATCAAGAGAAACTTTCACTTAAAGTGAAAATAGAATTAAAATTCTTCAGAAATCCCAGAAAATTGCAAAAATTTAAATTTGGGGCTTAAGGAGAATGGAAACGTTTCACCTAGCATGAATGCTTAGCAGATGCAGCAGGAGGAATTGGATGTTCCTCCAGAAGCACGTGAACACCCTAAATACTGTTCTACAGAATTCCTTTACCATTTACTAGGCTACTTAATTTTATAGTTATGCCTAAGAAATTAAATAGAGTTAACAGGATAATGTGAAACAGGTTGCTTTGTGAATATTCCTTGCATTACAATGTCCCTCACCTTGAAATACTTCATTTTTCAAGTACTTTTCTTTTTCTTTAAGTAAAAAGTCATTACCTGAATTTGATTCATATTTGCATACATTTTGGCAACCTCACTTAATGCTTTGGTGAACAAACAGAATCAATGGTAATAATCAGTTGACTGTAGCATGAATATAATCTGAAATAAATTACAGCTTCTGTACAAACATCCTACTGGGTTTTAGGGTTTCTCCTGACAGTTCCTCTCAATCAATAAAGCATTGGATAAGCTCATTTATTTTGTACAGAAGAGCAGGTGATGAAATAATTGTACTTACAGGCTTCAGATCACAGTGAATGATTTTTTCCTGGTAGAGCACTTGTAAACACCTCAGCACACACCGAGTGAAGTGGCGAATCAAAGACAGGCTGAAACCTTGGAAATTGTTCTTTTTGATCAGCTCATACAAATTTATTCTGTGGGGGAGGAAAAAGCAGCAGACAGAGAGCAGATAAGAGATTGGGGAATTTATTTTTAAAGGTATGATTAATTTCCAGTGCATTAAGAGCTTGTCTTCCCACATGAGGGAAGACTCAGGCAGAAAAGAATGACAGCTATTTTCCTCCCTGAAAATGCATGTGATAGGCACAAACACCTCCCAGATCTAATGCAGATGTAAAATTAGTGAACTTGCTTGCTAAACTCTCTGCTGTTAAACAGCTGTGCTGATTTTCACCAAGAACAATAATCAGGAAACATTCAGGAATTGAAATAAATTTTCTTCTGTCTCCTTTTGCTGCCACTTCTCTTTGCTTTGGCCTCTTGAGTAAATCATTTCTATCTAAAGGTTTTTAACCAGCAGTAATTATTTCTAGATAACCCCCCCATCAATTCAGGTTTTTATATCCTTCCTGTGACCATCACATCTCAGGTCCTTCCAGCAGCCCTGCCCTGTAGCCTGGAGAAGAGAAGGCTCTGGAAGATCTCATTGCAGCTTTCCAGTGCCTTAAGGGGCTTATAAAAAGGAGGGAGAGAGACTTTTGATAGTGATAGGACAAGGGGTAATGATTTCAAACTGAAAAAGGAGTAGGTTTAGATTGGATATTAGGAATAAATTCTTCCCTGTGAGAGGTGTCCTCAGCACTAGCACACATCTGCAAAGACATGACCAACTGGAGCTTTCTGCCTTCCCCACTGGAGTGTCCACTGGTGGCAGGCACGGCCCATTCCTTTGGAATTAAAGTTGCCAAGACTTAATGGGAAGGATCACAAATCAAAGGATTTTCATGGTATTTTAAAGGCAATGAAAATTTTACCAGACAAATGTTTTTCTATGACAACCAGTCTTCAACTCCTCTGCAAAGAGCTAAAGATACTGGCTATCCCATTTCCCTGTGTGTTTCCATAGCAGTTTTCAGAAAAGACCAGTCTGTGTCTTCCCTGGAGAGGAGTCACCTCTTACCCTGTGTGCCTGTAAGTGACAGACTCACATGCAGCAACACAAAACAGGGGATTTAAGGTTTCTTTGGGATCAAGCTGTCCATGTGATACTCTACAGGCTGGGGAACTGTGGGTAGCCTCCATAATTCCAGTTTGAGTCCCTGATTAAAAGGAGGCTGGTGAATAAAATGGTCTGACTTCTCCAAAATTCCTCCAGAATTCCTCCTAAGATGCCCTGCAGCAAAGATTCATAAAAAGCAAGAAGCAGTTTTATTTTTAAATTATTTGATATTATTCATATTTATATACCCTGAAGTTTACCAGTCCTGAATTTACTCTTTTCCTCACAGGTCTTTCAGGGGAGAAGACTTCAATACCCAGCACAGAAATAAGGGATGGATCATGTCATTGCCCGTGTGAAGTCTGAACGTGGCCTTTTTCAGTTCACCTTGGGTGATCAAAGGCTCAGTTATGCAGTCTCTATTTAGACAGTGTTCCTTTCTAGCTGCCAATTCTTCTAAAGAAGACATAAAAATTAAATCTTGTAAGGCATAAGATCTACAATTCTCCTCAAGGTGTGTGTAAAGGAAAATGTACTTTACCCCAGCAATTCAAAGGAGATACAGAAGTGATTGCGAAAGTAGAAGTATTCCTTCATGTGGATGATATTGTGAGTATCATCTTTGTCTTTCTTCAGCAGAGCATCAAGGATCTTCACTTCTACCAAAGCCTGGCTGTGAAATCTGAAATACCACATGACACGGGAATGGTGACACCAACTCAGGGTAGCATTTATATCTCTCCAAAAGCTACAAACACCATGAGCTTACTGTAAGCTCAGCAGGTGGGACAATTACTAAAATGCTTCATTCACCCCTGTTAACAACAGTAATTTTGAGTTCTTATGGCTGACTCCTAATCTAAATACACTGGCCTTACATAACACCTCAGGGTACCTAATTTGACTTGTCTGAAAAAACCTTTAAATGAAAAAGTTTCCTGTGAGCATCCAGACTAAAATCCTGGTGCTGTCAAGTCTACAGGAATGCTTCACTTTCCTTGAACAGGGCCATGTTTCACACCTACCACAGCCAGACAGTGGGTTTTGAAAAGCATCTTTACACTTAGTGCTCACTGAGGGAGAAAACTGAACAGCTGAACATCTGTTCCATTGATTCTGCTTCAAGCTCACAAATTTGTAACCAGCCACTTAACAGGAACAGGTTGCTTGGGACCACAGTGTAAAATTTTTCATGTTCAAGCAAGTGATGAGAGCCTTCCAGCACATTCCTGTGGTTTTTGGAATCCTGTGGGGATGCTCCCAGCTCTCAGTGCTGCAGGGCTGGTTACCTGGATAGTGTATTCACTGTGCAACAGATAGAGAGACCTCCTTGTAAACCTGGAGAAACTGTGCTTGCTTTCCTAGACTGTGTCTCCTCTGGCTCCAGGCCAGTTCCTGACATCCTCTTTCCTCACTCTGCCCTCACTGTGTTTAATGAACATACAGGAGGTTTGATTTTGCTTTGTTCACATTGTCACAATTTGCTTCTACATAACAGGGGTGATTGTACTGGCTTAAAGTCAGCAGATATCTCACCTTTTCTTATTCCTTATTATTTTCAGTGCCACTAGCTCATTGGTTTTGTGATCCAGGCATTTGGCCACCTGCCCAAACGACCCTTTCCCAATGACCTCCAAGACTTCATAGCGGTAGGCAATGTGGTCATGTAAAACCTTCAAAAGAGCACAAAAGAGTTCAGATCCAAAGAGTACAACAAAGACCAGGCTTCCAGGTGTGTGTGAGTCTGCTGTCCATAGCAGATGGTGGGGTAGCTGCAGGTGAAGTCTACATCAAATAAGGGTGACAAGGAAATTCCCAAGCGATTCCAAAGCCCACCTACCTTGCATCAACCCTGTATGACATGCAAAGTGAACTCTACCCTGAGCTTTAAAGGCATGTTTTCACCATATGAATATTTATCTTCTAGAAACAACATTTATCTCACAGACAACACTTAAGAGTTGGCATAAAATCACTACAAACTTACAGAGCTCAAAATGAATACCATAATTTTTCCACTTACCTTTAAGTAGGAACCATGCTCATCATCATAACAATTATTATTCTGGGTTTCAGGCAAACCTTCAATCTTTTTAGCTTCCAGGCCAAGAAACCAGAGCTCTGTATAATTGAAAATTTCTTTTTGCTCATAGACTGTTAACTGGTTTCTAAAATTTTTCAAGGCTTCTAAATCAGAAAACAAGAACGTAAAACCAAAAATCAATAAAATGTGAGAAATCTGATGGCAAAGTGCTTTTACAATGGAACATTTCACAGCAGAGCACACCACTTCAAGCAGGATGCTGAGAAAAGCTGTTAGAGGTCCCTTCCAACTAAGATTTCTGTTTCTACAATTTCCTATGCATTTCTATTTTTTTTTTTCTGGGTTGCAGTATTAAGTTCAATAAAACATTCATCATCTGTCAGCAAGACTTTTAAGAGAGCTTAGGTAAAAATTATTTAATTGTGAGGGAAGTTATGTATATAGATGTTTTTGAAAATCCCATCTGTTGTCGATCTGCTCCCTTAGGCTCCATAACTTACATAAAAAGTTATATTTTTATTGGTTTGATTGCCACATTTATAAAATACCAGTAATCTCTAGTTAATTAAAGCTTTCAAGTACTTGTTTTTCTATTAAAAATAATCAAGCTCAAATGCCTGAGGTTAGGGATTAAATGGAGCCCAAATCTCCTTTTCTCCTAGTTCTGATTCTTCCTGCATAGAATTTCAGCTGCCCTAACACCTCCACTCCCATCATTTAAATGTGGATATATATTCAGACAGGAGCATTATAAATCAATGTGTTTCATGCATGTGTGGGTGTTTTGTTAAACAGTGGCAGATCTTCATCCAGCAATGCAGGGATGCTAAATCATTTCAAAGCAAAAGGCCACTACTTTTTTTTTCCTAGACTCCTTCTAGAAATAGATTAATTCTGTCAGAAACTTTCTAGATTTGAGAACTCCCAAAATGCAATTTAGGCCACATCAATAAAATGGGACACAGCCACAAGCAAGTGGGAAAGGGTTTTATCCCTGTAATACAATATTGCCATCACCTACCCTACCTAAGTCTTAGACATATATGCATTCTTTTTTGTACTGCATGTTTCTCTCCTGTATTTGTGTTAGTCAAATCATCCCCCTATTGGGTACCTTCCCAAGCTGCATAATTAGAAATCACTGAGTCCCATCCATATTGCTATGCTCTAAATTGTCAAATATTTCAGCAGCCACTTAGCATGGCACCTCTGGTTCCTGAGTGTCCTGACTGGACACACTCCTCATCTGTGCAAGCAGCCTGTCACTCCAGTCCTTTCAGTTTATCCAGGGATATTCTACCTGAAGCTGTCATAGGCAGTTTGACCCCAATGCTGGTGCTCTCCAGTTCTGATGGCTTTGTCTGGACTCTGGTATCACTCTCAGGAAGACTGTCTGGAAGGTTAAATTGGGGAAAACTGCCTTGAGTTCCATTTTCCTGCCAAGCAGAAAAAAAAATAAATTAAAAACTGCTATATTCACAGAGACAAAGCTGCAATATATTTATTTTGGATTAGTTGGGTGATCTCTATGTCAATTTTGTGCTGAGACAGAACAAGCAAGCTTGGGCACTAGAACACCCTACTCATTCAGACAGCGAATTTTGCCAAAAGCACTAAAGGCTGTTGGACTATGGAAAGATAGATCTCTATAACTGAGAGAAGGAAGTTCATCTTCCAGATTCATTCAGTATATGGACTCTCTAGAAATGCTAACTATACCAATGCTGGTCAGCCTTGGAGGGCTGTGGAACAATTCCTCTTGGAAACCATCCCAAACCAAGTGGAAGACAGGAAGTTGATTTGGAATAACCAGTATGGATATGTCAACAAATGGTGTCTGAACAACTTGGTTGTGTTCTCTGATAAAGTGATTGGCTTGGCCAGTGAGAGAGAAGCAGTGGGCATTGTAGTCTTTGCCTTGAGCAGAGCCTGTGGCACTGCCTCCCACTGTATAGCTGGAGCCCAAAGAGTGGGAGATGAACTGGATAAATGGATCATAATGTGAGCAGCCTGCTTCAAGTTTGCTCTGCTTGTAGTGAGAGGTTGGGTCAGATGTTCTTCAGAGGTCCCTTCCAACCTAAATGATTCCTTAATTTATTTATTATTTCTCATCCTTTGAGAAAGTCCTCACAAAAGTGGGGCAGGATGGAGACAAAGAAGCTCAGTGTCAGAAGGGTACCAAAGCCATGTTCAAAAACCAGCACATGGTTGCCAAGACAAGGAGAACTCAGGTGATGGGATATGAACTAACCAGTGGACAAGCTTGGTCCACCGTGTGCTTGCAAGAAGTCCTGACTGGTACCACTTCAATACAAGCATCTCAGTGCTTGTGGGGTTTGAGTTAAGGATGTGTGCAAGTAAAAATGGGTTCTTTTCAAAACAAAGCATTTTTCCATATTTGTCTCTAATTCTGACACTTTTTCCTCTCTTCCCCCACACTTACACACTTGTGACACTTTGGCCCTGGCACTCTCTCAGTGGTACTTAGAGACAGGCTGGTTCACCAGGCAAATGAGATGTCCAGGAGCTTTGTAACTCACCTGAAGAGAGGGGAGGATACTCTGCAAGCTCTTATTTGCTATTTGAGGCAGGCTGCTCTCAAAGGGGAGAGGGTTTGCAGCATCTGCAGCCAGACCATGCTTCACTTGGCCTTCCAGATATGGGAGGGAAAGGACACCACGACTGACTCTCTAAATAGAAAGCACAAGGAAATGTTGCATAATGACCTAGCAAGCGGTTCTGTGCCACACCTATGAACACCAGAGGGATTTAAATCCTTGGAAAATGTGTGTGGTTTGCTTCTGATGCCTAAAGGCAAAGGGGAAATGAGCAGATGCTCCGGCAGCTCCAGCTGTAGTAACAGGCAGCAGGAGGTTGTCCAGGCAATCCAGCACATTTTAGGGAATGAGATTCCTCACAAGAACACTTCCATCCAGCATCAGAGCAGTGACTGCTTCAGCTGCAAAGGGTGGTTGGGTTTGGAAGCCCAGCAGCCATTCCAGGCAGCAGGACTCCTGTGAGTGAGGAAAATAAAGCCCACGTAGGGTAATAAGTAGGCATGAAGCATCAGTGGCAGAAAATATCATTAAATATTCCCAGTGGCAGAAGAGAAACTGGGACTGGACTGCTGCCAAACAGCAGGGGTGGACATAGTGGGAAGTCTTCCCTCCACTGGTTTCTCTGTATTTCCTTCCCCCTCATTTCCTATGGAGCTCAATTTGACTGGGCCCCTTTGTTGCACTCCTTATTAGTGAGGAAAAGGCAGGTTCTTGGCAAAATTTGCTTAAAAATAAATGCTTATGCTCATTGAAATAATCCAGGATTATTAGTCCTTCCTATCTTCTCCCATTTATTATTTGGAAAACATTTCTATATCATTTGTTAATTACAATCAGTCATTTAAGGGTGCAGTATTATGAATGTCTTCTGTGTATTGTATCAATGTCTTGAATATCTCAAGTCAGAGAAGTCACACTCTTAGCAGCAAAGAACTCTTTCAGGTAGACTATTTCTTTGGTAAATAATAAAAAAATTATTTGAAATAGATCTGAAATAGATCAACTATGCACTGTGAAATGCAGAATAAGGTCCAGAGAGCTAAAGCTACAACCCATATAAACCTGTGAAATTTTTCTCCTCAGGGAAGCATAGAAACCTATTTGTCAAGCTTTTGACAACAAAGGTGAGGTTTGATATTTCCTCAAAAAGTGAAGGAACAATGCTCTCAAGCCAACCAACTTCAGTGAGGAAGTTTTTTATCCCAGTACTGTGGAAAAGCCTTTAAAACCTTATAACTGGGATTCCAGTGGACTTTTCCCAAAAGCTTCAAGAAACAAAAGTGATTTCACAGAAGAAATGCCTCAAATGCTGCTGAACACAGCAAAACCAAAATATTTCCAGGCATTTGGGACAATCATATAGCCACAGGGGAAATGGAAGAGGACAGGGAATAGAAGACTTGCCTCTGCCCATATTCATTTATTATAAGAGATCACTTAAAAAACAAGCACTCAGGTATTTTTGAAGTCGGCTGAAGAGTCACATACCTGATGGAAGATTCTGTTAGAGCCCAGATGATCCCTCTCTTGAACAGTCAGCTGGGACTGGGAAAAAGCATCCACATGGGAAGACTGCAAACATGAAGCGATGCTTTAATAAAAATTATTCTGGAGGAAAAAAATGATGGAATCTCTGGGTGGTTTCTGTGTTTCGCTCCTTTGTGGCAATGCCTGTGCCAACGCAGGGTGTGAGAGAAGGCCACAAAAGCTGCTGAAAACACATTACCCTCTGGCACTGCCTCCCTCAGTTGAGCAGCTGTTTTGTGGGCTGGGGCAGAGACAGTTTATTTTCTTATTAAGCCTCTCTGATGCTTGGTGTGCCCCTGTGCTCAGCCAAGGGGAAGGGGGCTCTCTGCCTTCCCTAAATAAGTTCTTGGAAGCTGGCAGTGAGTCTGCTTGGGAGGACAACTTTAAACTGCCTCATGAGGTAGATTGTGAGCCCATTGCTAAAAGCAGCATTGAACTGATTCAGCTTGTGGTACAGATTTTATAAAAACAAAATCAGGGTTTAAGTTTACTGAGATATAGAAAAAACCCCATTGGCTCCAATGGGTGGATAGCATTAGCAATAAATACACAAAAAACCCCATGGGGAAAGTGCTAACCAGCTCACCATTTTAAGGAGTTTGCTGGTGCTTTCAGCAGTTTTTTAATAAACATCGTAAGTAGCATTGTACATTTGTGCCCAATAACAAACTGCAATGAAATGAAGAAATCTTTAGGATAATTTAGATCATGAAAACTCTGTTGCAAAAGCATATTGGAGCTCTGCTCATTAGGCTGGAGTGAACTCCACTGGGTTTGGTCAAAAGGACTCCTGAAAGAGTCTGTCTGAGCCTGGAAGAAGCAGGGACAACTCAGATTAGATGCTGCACCTGTGCCAATACACTGCAGATATCCAGATACAGACATATATATATATATATATATATATATATATATATGTACACACATGGCACATTA
>VZTR01005366.1:250076-310668 GCA_013400775.1 Chaetops frenatus | reverse complement strand
AGGAATTGTTCCCTGTGAGGGTGGAGAGGCCCTGGCACAGGTTGCCCAGAGAAGCTGTGGTTGCCCCAACCCTGGCAGTGTCCAAGGCCAGGTTGGATGAGGCTCAGAGCAACCTGGGATAGTGGCAGGTGTCCCTGCCCATGGCAGAGGGTTGGATGGGCTTTAAGGACCCTTCCAACCCCAGACATTCCACAATTTTGTGATACTCCTTTGTTAATGCAATTCCCTGAGTCACGAGTAATACAGGGCAAAATGGATCTGCTGCCATCCACTGTAATCATGTGGCTTAGACAGGAAATTATTGACATTGTGGATTAGTAAAAGCTCAGTTTCATTAACCAGTAACAATTATTTCACTGCTTTACAAAACCCCTACCTTAGCAGACTATCAAGATCCTCAATGAAGCCCCAGGAGCTCCAAGGAAATTCCTCACTGTCTGAGCCTGACTAATGTTGCTGACTTCCAGTAAGAGCAAACACAGGCAAAAATATCTGCCAGAGTGCAACCAACATTTAAAGTGACCTTCAAAATTAATGAATTCAAGGAATGCAGTTAGATATTATAAAATACTTTATTTTGCTTTCTTTTTAAAAATACAGCATTGTAAAAAACATTTTCCTGTCATCCATACTGCCGTAGTGCTGTCTGGACAACTTTAATGCCAAGAGTTTAGGTATTAGAGAATTAGAATTATCATAAACCAACATCTCTGTATATAATATAAAAAAGCTGGTGGCCTAGATGTCACTTTGATTAAATGATGTTATTATTCAGTAGCACTTAATGATGCCTAGCAATTGGCAGAATAACAACTCACCCTAACATCAAACACATCCATAACAAGAGTCCTCCAAAATGGATGATGCCAGGACACTGCCCACCCTCTGTTAATCAGCAAAACCCTTTCCACAGTCTTTTCCTCTGTGTGACACTTTGTCACTGACCATTTAACTGCTGGTAGCACTGGGATGGAGAGGTTTGACTCTTGCCAGTCTGGAGAGGCCAAGTCTAAGGCAGTGAGTCGGTGACTTAACAGGAACACATTTCACAGAGGCTTTACTACTTCCTGATGGAGCTGGAGATGATTTTAAAACAAAAAGAAGGTATTCGAAGTTTAAAGGGGAAAAAATATCATATGACTGTTGTCTTCTAATAGTTTTCCTAGCAGCAGAGAAGAAGCATTCTAAAGAGAGTGCAAAAAGGTCTGAACCACAGAGGCACATGGAAATCACTCACCAGGGATCCATCCCTCTGGGAGCCAGTGCAGTAGGAATGGTGCACAGGTTAATTAACCAGCCACATACTGCAGCAACACTGGGCAACTATTTCCAGTGTCCTGGGCATTTTCAGGCACTCCACAGAGAAACACTGAACACAGCCCCAATGGGGAAACGAGCACTTGAGAGAAAGGAGCCAAACAGAAAAAAACATGTACAGAAAAGAAGAGTAAATATGAAGAAAAATCAAAGAATCAGGAGACAGCAGCAGCATGCTCAGACATCTTGAGAAAACAAAGCTTCTAAGCATTTGCTTTACTAGAGCAGCTAAAATACTTCAGCATTTTTCTAATATTCTTTGTTTGGAACAGATAATAATTTAGCACATACCAGAGATAAAGAAAGTTCTAAGTAAGAGGGAAATGGACATGAAAGGATCTTTTGATTAAGGTCTGATCCATAGTTCACAAAATATTTTATAAGCCCCATGCAGATAAAGGAGTTAAGGATAATGCTCTAAAAGAAGCACAGATAAAGCTTTTCTTCCTTTCTCTCTTTTTTGTTTTAAATCCCCCCAAAGAAAATCTTCATAACAGGTATATAAAGGGCAGGCATTTTCCTGGAATAGTTTATTTCTTTGTTTGCTTTTAGGAGAGATTGCTAAAAGCTTAAGTCAACTCATGTGTCTATAGCTGCAACCTCACCCATACCTGGTGGTGTCCATTTAGGCTTTTTGTCTGTGACAGGACTTGATGCATGCAGAGGCCTCCCAGCTGCTTCTGAGGGACTGGACATCACCTTCTGCCTTGGCTCAGAGCTGTGTTCTGTTATCCAGGAAGGAGAAACTATAGGTGATGCTGGCATGGAAAATAAAATTACTTCAGAAAGATGCTCTTTAGCAGAGAAATCATCACTTCAAATGACAGACCACTGCACAGCAGAAATAATGAGGATGGTATTAGACTGTCCTGTCTTGAAGCAGTGAATATTTACACAGACACCTTGGCTGTGAGGGAATGACAGAGACATGGATGCTGTTTGCTCTTCCAAGAGATGACAATCACAGGAAGGAAAGAAGGGAGGCGACTTGCTTTTTAAAATAAGCTTGAACACAGCCAACAGAGAAAGCTCCAACACCTGATACTAATCCAGAGTCACTGTTTTGACACAAACCCCAGAAAACAACTGGAAAAATGAACAGAGGATCTTTAAAGAGATGAAACTTTCCTGGACAAGGAGGGCAGAAAAAATTTCTCCTGACATAAAAATGCAGAGAAGCAGTGAAATTTTGCTGGTTTGGGGGTAAATAAGCTCCAGTGTTTAAATTTAGTGTGAAAGTGTAACTGAGATGTCACAAGTATGAGGGGATAATGCTTCAATAAGGGGGGAGTAAGGAATAATACAGTCAAAGCAGCACAAATTTCACTAAAAATTCAAACTATATGTAAGGCATCACATCCAAAGCACATCCAAGGAGAGGGTTTTGGTGGAGAAGAACTTACTGGGTACAGATTCTGGCTCAGAGTCAGGATCATGGTCTCTGTCATCACTGTCAACCACCAATGGCTTGTGATGTGCTGGAACACTGGATGCTGCTGTCCTTTGCCTCCCATCACCCTCAGGTGCATCATCATCCATAACCTGATTGAGACCTACAAAACAGAAAGTGGTTCAATCAACTCAAAGTCATAGTAAATCTATTTTCCTCCTCTAAAACAATTTGGTATTTGAGTCTCCAGAATTCATTTTGGTGATTTGAAGTTATACTATTTAGAAACGTATCACTGACACTTGTTTTCATGTGATCCTCTTTTTATTTTCTCATTGTCAAATTTATCAACACTTACCTGTAATCAGGCTAAAAAAAAGAAGACCAAATATTCACCAATCCACAGGTTTTCTCATTGTAAGACTGGGACCAAAATTTTTAATGAAAGAATTTATTTTAAATAAAGGTTGAAGAATGTGTCAAGACTCTTTTTTCCAGATCAGTGAAAAAAAAAAAAACAACAAAATCAACGGAAACAAAGAAGAGATAAGCTGCTTAAATGCTCTTTCTGAAAAGAGTATGAAAACAACTCACCTAAAAGTTCACTGTCTACACTGCAGTTGGAAAAACAGGGTCTCCTCTGTGCATTTTCTGATTCAATATTCTTACCTGTTTTACGAGCCAGGAAAAAAAAAAGAAATATTACTATTCAAAAACCACATTATAAAAATTAAAAATATTAAGAAATTTAAAAACCTAAAGTTTTTATCTGTCTCTAATCCAAGGATATATTTTAAAAATCTTATAGAAGAGTTACTTTTCTTACAGAAAAAAACCCCAAGAACATAAGAAAACAGGCAATACCTAGAAACTGTCACTTTCATGACATCCTGAAATAAAATATTATTTTCAATCTATTTCAGTGTAAAATACATTGCCGTGTTCAAATTCACTGCATATAATAAAGAGTGCTGCATGGAAGTGTAAAGTAACCTTGTTCTTCTGAATTTTGCACCTCTTCAGAATTTGCAGGTTTTTCTTTGATGGATAAGGCTAAGGCAACTTCCAGATCTCTTTTATAAAGTTTGTCATCCAAGGATAACCTGGGGAAAAGATGCCAACATGTTATATAATAGAACAATTACATGAGAGTTATAGACTTACTTCTGGCTCACTGAACTTTTAAAAAGTCAGATACTTGTGAAAAGATTAATATTTCAATACATATTTATAGCATATTGTGTAACAAATACTACATTTTAAAATTATTTAGACAAAGAACACACTAATTTTTAAAGCAATTCATACTTTAAAGTATTATGATTGCAAAACATTGTGTGTATCTGTCTATCTATATGAACTATTAACTGGCATTACCACAGGAAGAAAAAGTGATAGCATTTGTTTGAAATGCTACACCAAAATGTAGTATTTAAACACAACTCTACTAAAAAAAATTAGATCTCTCTTTTTCATTGACATTGACTTTGTATCTTCCTTTAAATATTTTCTTTTGAAGGAATCAAACTTGTCTTTATATTTCTCTGGTTTAGGAGTCCCCAAGAAACTCAAAATTTTTAGAGTTATTTCCAAGTGCATAAATAAGGTTCAAAATCTTTATTACAGTCATGTGTTAATTGTTTACTCTCAGCTTCCTAAAACTCTAAGGGAGAAGAAACCAAACCCAAATACTCTTATTGAAATCCAGTTTTACAAAGAGTTGACCTAATAATTTTTTACCTTTTACTAAGTGTCTGTGATGGAGTAATGTCTTTGGGCTTCTTTTGCTTCTCTTTTTTCTCCTTCTTCAATTCCTTAAGCTGTGTTCTGGATTTTTTGCTTGAAGGTGCAAAGTCTTCATCTGTTGGAAAACAGCAACAAGCTCACATGAGTTTTCCTATATTCTTAAATTTCATACTTAAGTTTCATTACAAATATATCCACATAATTTTTTCTGGAAATTAATCCTATTTTAAAAGAACACAACAATTATAACTGCACTATCCTTAAATGTATTTAAAAAGAAAATTCAACAGACCTCTTTTACATATGCTTTCATGTAAGAGGCAATGACTTCAAATTCTTGATATACAAGAACATCCCACTTACCATCATCTTCCAAATCCCCAAACTGAGAATAATCAACAACTTTCTTGTTCCTGTGGCAAAAAAAAAAATATATGTATATACACTATTAATCCTTTCTGACTGAAGGGTCTGACTGGGTAAGTCATGTTTTACAAGGAAAAAAAGCAGTATGTGTTCAGGTAGACAGAATCATGGAATCATGGATTATCCATGAGTTGGAAGAGACTCAACAAGGATCATCCAGTCCAACTCCTGGCCCTGCACAGGACACCCCAATAACCCTACCCTGTTCCTGAGGGCACTGTCCAAATGCTCCTGGAACTCTGGCAGCCTTGGGGCTGTGACCCTTCCCTGGGGAGCCTCTTCAGTGCCCCAGCACCCTCTGGGGGAAGAACCTTTTCCTGATATCCAACCTAACCCTACCCTGGCAACACTCCAGCCATTTCTTCAGGTCCTGTCCTTGGTCACCACAAAGCAGAGATAAATCTATAATCAGTACAACTCTACACAATGGGTGATCAGGAATAGCTTGTAGATTTCTTACAAATGACTCCACACCCTCTCTGGACAATCTGTTCAGTCCTTGGTCACTGCACAGGACAGAAGTTCTGCCTCCTGTCCAGGTGGAACTTCCTGGGCTCAGTCCCTGCCCGTTCCCCTGGTGCCACTGCTGGGCCCCACGGAGCAGGGCCTGGGCCCTGCTCTGAGCCCTCCCTGCTCACAGGGACACCCAGGGCTGAGGGTCCCTCTCAGCTGGGGCTCCTCTCCAGGCTGAACAGCCCCAGCTCCCTCAGCCTTTCCCTGTCACAGATGCTCCAGGCCCTGAATCATCTCTGCAGCCTCCACTGGCCCCATTCCAGGAGCTCCAGGTCCCTCCTGTCCTGAGGAGCCCAGGACTGGACACAGCACTCCAGATGTGCCTCCCAGGGCTGGGCAGAGGGACAGGATCCCTCCCTGACCCGCTGGCACTGCTCTTCCCAATGCACCCCAGGACACCACTGGCCTTCCTGGCCCCCAGGGCACTGCTGGATCATGGACAGCAGCCTGTTGTCCACTAGGACCCCAGGTCCTTCTCCACAGAGCTTCCTGGCCAGCAGGTCACTCCCAGCCTGTGCTGGTGCATGGGGGTCTTCCTCCCCAGGAGCAGAATCCTGCCCTTGCCTTTGTTGAATTTTAGACACTTCTCTGCCCATCTCTGCAACCTCTCCAGGTCCCTCTGAAGGGCTGCACAGCACCCCGGAGTATCGGCCACTCCTCCCAGCTTTGTGTCATCTGTGAACTTCTGAGGAGACATCGACCCCTTCGCCCAAGTCATGGATGAGCAACTTAAACCACACTGGACCCAGTACTACCCCCCTGCAGGGCTGCATCCAGCCCTGGGCCCAGCTCAGCAAGGACAGGGAGCTGCTGGAGCCAGGCCACAGCAGGGACACCAAGGGGAGCAGAGGGATGGAGCAGCTCTGCTGGGAGGAAAGGCTGAGGGAATTGGGATTGTTCAGCCTGGAGAGGAGAAGGCTTTGGGGTGACCTCACTGTGGCCTTGCAGTGCCTGAGGGGAGCCCACAGGAAAGATGGAGAGAGACTCTTGACAAGGGCCTGCAGTGACAGGACAAGGGGCAATGGCTTCACATTGACAAAGGGTGGGTTTAGATTGGATATGTGGAAGAAATTGTTACCTGTGAGGGTGGGGAGGCCCTGGCACAGGTTGCCCAGAGAAGCTGTGGTTGCCCGAACCCTGGCAGTGTCCAAGGCCAGGTTGGATGGGGCTCTGAGCAACCCGGGATAGTGGCAGGTGTCTCTGCCCATGACAAGGGGTTGGAACTGGATAATTGTTATGGTTCCTTCCAACCCAGACCATTCTACGACAGAACCCCGGAGGACACCACTAATGCCAGGCCTCCAACACGGCCTTGTGCCACTGATCACGACCGCTCTGCTGGAAGGGAAAGGGGCCAGCCCGGAATCCCCCAGAGGCCCCGAGGGGATCGGGGGAGCCCCCGGTCCCTCAGCCCCGGCACACGCACCTCCTGGCCGGCCGCGCCATCCCCGCCGCCGCCGGCGCCGCTCGGCGCGCTCGCCACAGGAGCAGCGCCGAAAGTGCGGCTGCGAACGCGCAGCTGCGATGACGGGACGGGGGAGGCGGAACATCCCGGCTGCCCCTTGCCCGCGGCCCGGTTAACCCGCGGCTGTCCGCCCGGAGCCAGGTGAGCCGCGACGGCCCGGGCACGGCCGCTTCCAGCGGAGGGAATGCGGCCACCGGGAGCTCCCCGGGGCGGGGAGGGGGCGGACGGAATCCCGCAGGCCGTGTCCTGCCGGCTTTGAGCCTGCGTTTCCAGGAGCAGGAGGTGCCGCTTTGGAAGAAGGGGTTTGTTGCCCACTCCCTCTCTCTCCATCACCTTCCTCCTCACCTCCTGGCTGCATCGGGGAGCAGCAGAAACAGCGTGGTCGGGTTTGCGTTTCCCAGGATTTCCCTTCGATTCCCGCTCCCAGAGAGGCCGGGACACCGCCTCGCATCAGTATTGGTTGTCCTGAGATGTTTGAGACTGACTTGTCTCATCTGTGTCCAACGCGTATGTTTGTTCACAGAAACGGCCCCCCCAAACAAACCCCTAAACCATAAACCCGTAAATTCTGCTGTAGAATTTTTTATTTTTATTCTTGTTTCTTCTCCTCGGAGTGTGGTTTTTAACACTGGGGAGGGTTCAGCTGAAGCAGTGTGTCAAGCTTTGCAGGTGGTGTTAAAAACAGAGGGATGTGAATGAGTAGAGGAGCCCAGTGGGGAGTAAAAATACCAGCACAGGTATGCGCTCCCAGCCTGTGTTTCCACTCTGTGCACAGCTCCCTTGCATCTCTTTTGGCTTATTTTTAACACAGGCTACAGAAAGACAAACTAAGCTTTCTAAAAGTCGTTGCAAACGTCTGCTCCCCTTCTCCCCAGGCCTAGCACCTGCAGAAAGGAGGAAATAAAATCTCTATGCACTGTGCAGGATTTCAGCTTTTGAGGCATCCATAGCAGAAGTCAGGGTGGTTCAGTTACTTTTCTGTTTATCAGGATTCCCATCTGCCCTGGTTCTGCTTTTAAGTCAGGAGATTTATGTTGTAATTTTTGAGAGTAATTACCCAAATTTATATATTGACACACTCAAATACGTTTCAGAAGCATTTGATATTTTGGAAACTGGTATTGATGCTTCCGTTCCAGCTCTGTGTTTGGAAGTCAAAACTGAGTATCTGAAAATATGGGAGGTTACATATTCTTGGCTGTTGATTACTAACAAAGCCATGGTTTTTCATTACCATTTTTTACTTCTGGTTTTACAAGAATGTAATTCTTGTTACTTTCATTTCTATTGCAGGAAACAAACTCAAGAGGATGAAGCCTAATAAAGGAAGGACTTTCACTAGGGAGAGAGAATATGTGTACAGATTCAGTGCTGGAAATGAACATTTGGTGCTTACTGTGCCTCTCAAATTCCCTGTGCAAGAGAATATCAGTCATTTACACGGACGCCTGATGGTTCTGCACAACCTTCCCTGCTTTATCGAAAATGGTATGAATTGACTTCTTAAATTAATCTCATGTATCCTTGTCCACAAGTGTCTTACAGCTTGCTCTAAGAAACCAAAAGAAGGGTGTTATACTAAAACACTGTTCAAAAAATTGTTTTTTAAACAGCAAAACATCAGAGAAAATTACTGTCAGTGCTAACAAGTGCTAGCAAGGAAAAGGTTTTCAGGTGAAAAACTTTACTCACAGGTTTCCTGGGTGATTACTGATGTGTTCTGTTGATGGACCATTTTCTTGTTGTAATAGACCTGAAGCAATCTCTTAGCAAGTTTGTAGAAGAGGAAACTATAAAAGATTATGACAGAGAAGCTGAAGTGGCTCTGGAAGCAGTGAAATCAGGAAAAGTAGACATCAACCAGCTGGCAGATACTTGGGCTAAAGCTTATAAAGAGGTAAGATTGAGGCTGGAAAGTTAATATTCAGGGCTTGCTTTGCATGAGTATGTAAATGTGTGTGTCCAATCACAATTGTGAGGATGAAATATTACCCTAAAATTCACTTTTACTGATCAAGTCTTAGAGTTCACCACATCTTCATCCTACAGGTTCTTGGTCAGGTTTTTCTTGAATTTAATAGAGTAAAAAGATAGGAAATGGAGAGGCAAATTATTTGTTCATTTAACATTGATACTCAAAAAATAGACATACGGCTTTTAGTACCTTAGAATTAGAGCAAGAGGTAGTGAAGTGATACTCCTATCCTAAATCTCAGTAATAGCAATTAAGGCTAGAAGGAGAAAGTGTACAGTTGAAAGAGATTTTCTTCGTTCATATGACTATTTCACATTATTTGGGAAGGATGAGGCTTTAGCTGAAGTAATGTCTCCAGTTTCACATGGGATCTTTAAAATAGCGGAGTGCAAAAGAACTGGAGGAGTCCTAGTGAAGAAAAAAAAAAAGAATGACAAACCTGCAGTATTTCAGGAAAAGTTGATAAGAATTGAATTTGCTCCTCATGAAATACAGAAAAATGTGAAACATTCCAGAAAGAGCTTGCAAAACTGGCATTCTTGGCCCATTCTTTGTTCAATAAAAATAGCTTTTTTAAAGTGTGTGTTGTTGATCAAATTCTTAGTGACATCAGAGGTTAGTCATCCTTTCTAGCAAAGCATTTATGTTTGCACAGCTGGTGTTTTGGGCCTTATCTAAAATTCATCAGGTGCAAATATTATTGTGGATATTGCTGTTCTTTCCAAACTGGTGTTGTGTGAAAATGGGTAATTCCTCGCTGTAGTCCAAACCTTAATGATTCTGACTTTAGTTGCTTTGAAAGAGAAAGAATGGGAGAGGAGAAAATTGAAAGCTAAAATAGAATACAGAAAGCTTAAATTAGGGAAGATAGTTTATGTATGGTAAAGGCTGTGTGTGGGCCCCCATGCTTTTACTCCACCATTATGAGGGATCCTTGTATGTCCCAAGGGGTACCTTACCCTTTAAAATCTCTTCTGTTTTCATTAGACAACATTAGAACATGCCAAACCTGAAGAAACCAGTTGGGATGAAGATTTTGCAGATGTTTATCATGATCTGATCCATTCTCCAGCTTCTGAAATGCTGTTAAACCTGGAGCACAATTATTTTGTTAGCATCTCAGAATTAATAAGTGAAAGGGATGTGGAACTGAAAAAACTACGGGAAAGGTATTTCTTTTTATTATTATTTAGCTTTTCCTCTTTCTTATTAAATAGGGGTGCCTGCCACTGGGTGTGTAAACTCATAGGACAGTGTGTGTAGCTTGTATTTGTCTGTGTAAACCCAAAGTCATACAACACTTGGCTGGCACAAAAGCATGTAGAGATAGGGCAAGGGGGAATGGCTTCTAACTGAATGAGTGGAAATTTAGATTGGATATTAGAAGAAAATTCTTTACTCAGGGGGTGGTGAGGCCCTGGCACAGTTTGCCCAGAGAAGCTGTGGATCCCTGGCAGTGCCCAAGGCCAGGCTGGATGGGGCTCTGAGCAACCTGGGATAGTGGAAGGTGTCCCTGCCCATGGCAGGGGTTCGAATGAAATGAACATTCATGTCCTTTCCAGCCCAAACCATTCCATGATTCTGTGATATCACTAGGGTGATGCCTTATATTGGTTTGATAGCCTTTTATTATTTTGAGGGACTGAGGAGAATTAAGTTTTCCAGAAAGTGTTGAGTTTGAATCCCGAGTTCTGAAATAAGCTTGGATAGCTGCAGGTGACCCCTTTGTCCACAAGAGGGAATGTATTGAATGTGGATTTTTCCTTTTTTGCCTGGGGAATTTCAGTAGGTCTGGTTTAGCATTCTGAGTGGAATATTCCTCTTGAGCTGTGTGTATTTAAGCTCACATTACACAGTGCATAGCAGACTGAATTGTACATATTTCTAGTTTGGGGATCAATGTTGCCAGTGAGGCGTTAGCAAAACTTTTTGCTGCTCATTGCCTCTTCTCAAGAGTGCAAACAGAAGAAAGAACAGTATGGTTGTAGAGCTCAGGTGTGGCACAGCTGTGTATTGACTCTGATGGAATTTATCATATCCCTGTTGGCCTTTATGTTGGTGGCAGCTGAGACTGTCCCAAATGAGGGTAAGTGGTATTTAGTTTACACAGGAGCTGACTTGAATCTCTGACCCTTAATTCCAATTTGTTTTATGGATATTCAGTTTGAAATCTGTGATCAGTAACAAACAACCAAGTTCGTAGTTATATCACAGCAAAGGATGTTCTTCTCCCAGTCTTTCGAAATCTGTGTTTGCTTCTCTTTCAGGCAAGGAGCTGAAATGGATAAGGTGATGCAGGAGCTTGGGAAGTCACTGACTGACCAGGATGTGAATTCCTTAGCAGCTCAGCATTTTGAGTCTCAGCAGGTAACGAGAATATGTCATGCACATATTCACCTTAAAAAGAACACCCACACCACTCAAATTATCACTGCTCTCCTATCAGGATTTGGAGAACAAATGGACCAATGAATTAAAACAGACTACTGCTATCCAGAAGCAGGAATATCAGGAGTGGGTGATAAAGCTTCATCAGGACCTAAAGAATCCTAACAACAGTTCAGTCAGGTATTTAATTCCTCTGTAATGCTTAATTCCAGCTGTAATAATTCAAAGCATTTGCATTTACATAATCTTTTAAAGAGGATTCTATAGTCCTATTTATTAGGATTATGATAATATCTATAAATAATTTAAATAGTACAATCAAAGCAAATCAAAAAATAAACATGTATAATTTTAGGAGTTTCTTCATTGTCTCATGTTACAGCCTCTCTGTACTAGAAACTCTTGTAATGCACTAAAGTACAGCTTGAGTGGAGTGGAATTTCCTCCTATTTTGCCTTTCTTTCCTATGTCTGTCTTTAACACTGTTTCACAACGCTTTCTGTTACCACCTAAGCATGTTCTGTAGAATAACGGTACCTTAATAAATGGTAACTTTTTTTTTCTATGTATATATCACTGGACAGCTAAAAAATTGGAATTTTTTGGTGTGAACACTTGTGGAGAGAGTTGAATGAGAAGCTTTCTGTTTGAGGAAATGGCAGGGAAATTAGAATTCATAAATTGGGTGGGATCCTTATTCTTTATTACTAGTACATTGCCACTAGGCAGTTGCTTGCAAGTTTATAAATTATTTTTGGAGCTGAGGCACTTTGAAAACAGAGAAACTTCTCACTAATGCAGAAACAAATTGGAGAGATGCTGATGTTCTTCAATGTATTAGGAACAGTATTTGTTGTATCACTACCAGGCAGTTGAATTTAGGAAAAAAATTAAAACTGACATCTGAAGTGTTTCCTGGTAGTTTGAACACTGTGGAACATTTGATAAGCTGGTTTTTAATATCCCATTTTGTGTGGGAAGAACAAAAGAGATGCTTTATCTAGTAACTTCATAAATAAGATTTTGGCTGCTGTAAATAGGGTGAGGATAATTCTTTTTGTTTTCCTTTTATCCCTACATTCTCACTATGTTATAACTAGGTATTGTGACTTATTTTTATTTCTCAGTCTTGGAATGCTGTGTAAAGCAATGTAAATCTCACAGTGGAGCCTCCTCTTCCTGCTGCCAGGAAGATAAAGGTGAAACCTCAAGAGTGAAGCTCATTCTTGTAGGTTTGGTCTCCTGGTTTCTGCAGACCAGCTGAGAAAACTTGGGATAACTTTCCCAAAGTTGTTGGTCGTGAGCAGAAATTAGGATTAACTTTTTGGTACTTTTCTCATTATTTTAGTGATGAAATTAAAGTTCAGCCCAGCCAGCTGAGGGAATCTGCGGAAGGAAATGGGAGAATCTATGAAGAGCAAAGGCTGTTAGAAGAAAGCTTTACTATTCACTTAGGTAAGTGAAGTAAACCAAACATAATAACAGCTGCTAATAAATAATATATTCAAGGCATGTATTAATTACTCTATTTAACTCTCAATGTTTATAATCCTCAGTTAGGAATTGTTTTGTGTTTGTTCTTCACATGTGTAAGAGAACAGCATAAACTGTATCAAGCAGTGTCTGAAATAGGCTTAATGGAAAACATTCTGGAAGTAAATTTTCATCCATTTTGGTGACTCATGTTAAAAAGCACAGCAACAGCAAAACATATTGCATAAAAATGATACTTCAAGTTTTCTTATGTTTGGTAGAAAAATGCGTTTACTAAATTCACTTCCCACAATCAGTTGACAGCAGCAATTTGTATTTTCTGTTTGTGCAGTAGGGTCTTCTTGTGCTGTTTTGACAACGATATGTTGTGAAGGATTGGTTTAGGTCGCTTAAAAAAATCACCAGCAAAGGCATCAGCCAAAGCATGTTTGACACAAAATTTGCAAAACGAAAAAGTTCAAAGGCAAGGTTCACTCTATTATATAGATGAAACACACAGAGGAAAACTGGATTATAATCAAACCTAAAATGATTTAAGCATAGATGGGCAGTATTCCAATATCCCAGTATCTCCCAGTATCCCAAACTTGGGAGTTTGCAAGCTCTGAGAGGCATCTGTCACAGGGAGATGCTGGTGCAGCCTGCTGTGATGCAGGAAAGCTCCAAGGATGTCACTTAGGACCACTGTCCATAGGGTGAGAAGATGATTGCCTTGAGTCTTTGGGCTCCCCCAGGGAGGTTTGGAATCCCCATCCCTGGAGGTGTCCAAGGAATGCATGGACTTGGCAAGGTGGGGATTGGGCACAGGACTGGTGACATGGTGGAGATCTGGCACAGGTTTGACTTGATTTTAGAAGTCTTTTCCAGCCTTAATAATTCTGTGATTCTGCAATGGGAACAAGGCTCATTTCAGGCATGACGAGCCTCACTTTGTGAGAACACTGTGTTTTTATTGCTACTTTGCAAACTGCTGATGTGTCTGTAAAACTGAATGTGTGGCTAAGAACTTCCTCTGGGTGTTACTGGTTACAGCTCCCTTACAATCATTAGGGAAGCACTTTGTGCCCTTGCCTTTCAATCCCAATCCTGGGTTTAGTCTTCCACTGGGGTTAAGCCATTTGTGCTCTGTGCAGGAGCTCAGCTGAAGACCATGCACAACCTGAGGCTGCTGAGAGCTGATGTGTTGGATTTCTGCAAACACAAGCGCAATCACCGCAGTGGGGTGAAGCTGCACAGGCTTCAGACTGCAATGTCCCTCTACTCAACTTCCCTCTGTGGCCTGGTGTTACTGGTGGATAACAGGATCAGCTCATACAGTGGAATCAAAAGAGGTGAGCCCTATAATGGGAGGTATCATGTCAGGGAAAATGAATGAAATAATAAACAAGAATAAAGTCTTCTCTCACAGAAAAATACTCTTTGTAAAATTAAAATTCAGTGGAGGCACTCATGTTTTGGATATGGTGCTGCAAATGCGTAACAAATGCAAAAAAGAGATGTGGGTGAGGATGGGGCACAACACTGTGCTGTTATTTCTCATCTCATCCATGTATTTTGTGTCTGAGTAACAAACATGTTAGAGGACTCTTCAGTGTGGATCTTGCTGCCTTAGACATTTATTATAGGAGTTTCTAACTCTGTAATACCAGATTATCACACTGAAACCTATTTGCAAAAATGAAAAAGATATATGCCCAGATTTTAAAGTGCTAGGTAAATGTATAAAAATACCCTGTGCTTTTGGTACTGTGAGTTCCATTAAAAATGAATAGGAATATGACCTCCCTACTCCTGAAAAGTTTGATTAATAGCCATTTTAAGTGCATGTCTTTTGAATACATGGGCATTGTGATAGTGTTCTCTACCAAGGTTAACCAATGAAACTTCTGTTTGTTCCTGTTTGACCTTCCCACCTCCATCTTGAAGTTTAATACCAAAATATTGACACTTGGAATGTCTTTTTTTGACTATTACTTGTCATTATTATTGTATGCCATAAAAAAAACATACTGTGGTGGTTGATATTTCCTGGAAACAGTTGGAATCAGGCTTGTAGCAAGAAGGAGAGGGAGTTGTACCAGGAAAAATTGCAGTTGCATTTGTGCTGTTGATGGTTTCCAAGTTGTTTAATTGTAACAGTATTATTTTGTACTTGTGCTTATTTTGCAGTTACTTTTTTAACTGCTTAAATATTTAAATGAATAGCAAAAGGAGAAGATCTGGTTTTATGCTAAATTTTAGGTGATGAGAGAAGGCAGATGCTTAAATAATGCCATTAAACACAAAATTGCATCTTCTAGCCACCAGCTAGATCCTGCAGCCACAGTAGAGGGGGAAGTATGAAACCACGTCACAATCTGTCAAATACAATCCTCAATAAACTGTGGAAGAAGAGTCCAGCAGGGCTTTATCTGCTTTTGGAGAGTTTGCCTTTATAGCTGGATTTACTTGATCAGTATACTAGAGTTACATAATGTTACTGAGCACAACCTCAGGATGTGCATTTCAGTCTTATTTTTTTCCTAGATTTCGCAACCGTTTGCCAAGAATGCACGGATTTCCATTTTCCTGGAATCCAAGAACAACTTGAAATTGTCCAGAAGGTTGTACTTAAGGCCAGAGCACAGCGTAGCAGCAAGACAAAAAGACACCACGGTCAGTGACAACCAAAATTACCCTCCTTGAAATAGAACAGTGGTCAGCTGGATGTTTGTGGGCAGGGCAGAGTTGATGCCACTCCTCTGCAGTTACTTCATCTGTAAAATTGAATGCTTGGGTTCGTCAAGAAACTCTGCATGAAATTCACAGAGAAAATGTGATGTTCAGGTGGTGTCTTTGCTGCCATAACAGACATCCTTTAAAATAAATCAGTATCTAAAAGTCACATTTTAACAACATGGGAAGTACATAAGGCCATTCAGTTTTCCTAAACTGCCTGTGGCAGCACAGACTTTATCTTTTATGTGTCTTTATGTTTTTATTGCCATTTAAATATTTTAAAATTGCAGACTTTCCCCCCTTCCTTTAAAGTGAATGCTGAAAACCCAATAACAAATTTCCTAAATGTGTATTTAGCTTTTTAGTGCTGACCAAAGCTTTGTGAATGGTTTTCCTTGCAATTGTGTTTTCAAGTGGCTGGGAAATGCTCTGGCCACATGGTGTTTAGGCAGTGCCATTGTACATCATGAAACTTTGTTTTCCTTGCAAAGAGCTACTTATGTGATTTAGAAGCATCAGGAACATGAGCAAATATGAATATACAGGAAGACAAGTTCCCTTGAGAAGCTGCATATTATTGCATCTTGAGGGAGATGGTGAAAGCTGGTTTTATGCTGCTAATGTATGTAAATCTCTTAGGAACAAATTTGTTTTAATGTGTAAGAAACAAATTTGTTTTAATGTATTAGATTATTGAAAGAGTAATAGCAAGATACTATGTGGTCATGGGGGCAGTTTCCAAAGTTTAATGTTATGTCTTAGAATACTGTGTTTGCTTTTGTCCAAATGAAGAAATATCATAGGATGGTTAAATAAGAAAGGCAGTGATTCAAGGTAGGATTCAGTTTGGGGTGTGTTGAAGACAGCAAACACTTCTACCCATCCCCCTGCTTTTTGGGGACTTTATGGTAACTTCTTGGTCAAAATTCAAGCCAGATATCAGTACATGAACCTTTTCATGCCCAAATGTAATTAATAGAGGATATGATTAATATGTGTTCCATGTGTTCATACACAGAAAACAAAATCAGTGGGAATGAAGATAAATTAAAGAATATTGAACGAAACCAGTCGAATATTTTGCCAGGTGAGTTGTGTGCCATTGATCCCCTCTTCCTGCAGCAAGTTTTGTTTCATACATCCATATTTTTAGCTCTAAAGTCAGAACATAAATTATAAACTGAACCCAAGCTGACCTCAATCAGAGGAGAAGGATGTTCCTGTGGCTGAGGCAGAGGACGGGGTGTCAGGACATCTGGTTTCTATTCCCAGCTTTGCCACTGCACACATGGTGTGGGGCAAATCACTTCTCTTTGCCTGAAATTTCTTCTTGGAATTTGAGAGTGAAAAAGAAAGATCTCTGAACATCTTGGGGAAAAGGTGAAACTTCAATACTAGCAGCTAACTTTACTTTTGAAAATGGCTATATGTACATCACTGTTGTGATACAGAAAAGCATTTTTGAGTGGATTTTTTTAACTTAGAGAAATTCCTCTCTCAGGGAAAATATCTTCTGTGTATATTGTGATGTTTAGTAAGGAAAGCTGCTGTGGAATTTGAAGATGAAAATGCAGTTGGAGGGGGATGAATTAAGTCCATACAACACATGGTTGAATGAGGGCTTATTGAAATTGATTCCATGACTGTCTTAAATATTGTTAGTGGGAGTGGATTATAAATCAGCTTGGACTGATAAATCCAGGTGTGTCTTGCAGCAGTGGCCTGTCTGTTTCTGCTCATAGATGGTCACTGCTGGGGATTCCTGCCTCCTTAGCAGTCATCCAGAAGGAGTACAGACCCATTCTCCAGCTGTTCCAGCTCAAAGAAAGGGCCTTAACTTCAATGGCCAGTGGGAATAGGTTTGGAGGAGGATGTTTATTTGTTGACTGAAACAGTGGGGTATTGCACACCTGCTCTTCCCTTGACTGTACTGTAGTCTTTAGATCTCCAGTGCAAAGGAATGATGGAGAGACCTGAATTTCATTGCCCTTCACCTTTGATAAATGAATACCAAGTCTAAGAATACCCCCAAAAAGATGTCATGGTTACTTTTTTCAAACAGCTCTGTAACTCACCTTCCCAATTCTGAATTATTTTAAATTTTAATGGTCACTGATCCCTTTGTGTTCCAGTGCCATATCTCAGTTGTTACATAACCCACTATCTTTTTCCACAGGCTCTGTGCATCCTTTATTTGAACCCATCCTTTTTTGGCCTTTCCGCCTCCCACATCTGTCTGCAATTCCGTGCTTGCATTGTGTATTTTGAGTATTGCACCTCCTCTGGGTTTGTTTTTCTGTTTTGTGCTATATAGAGATCGTATCCTGTACTGGCACTGTTATGGTTTATTACACCATGTGGCCATGATGCCACTGGAACCCATCAAAGCAGGGGAGAGAGTGTGGGATGGATGTAAAACAGTGACAGCCCAAGACATTTTAGATCTCCTGTCCATGTCCTCATCTCTGCTGTATATTTGTATTTGCCCCTTACCTTTCTTACATTGCCAAACAATTGGATTTCAGTACAGATCACTACCTGATTTCCTGCCTTCCTGGCTTGCCTTGTTGTGCAGGGGAGTTCTACATCACACGGCACTCGAACCTGTCAGAAGTGCACGTTGCCTTTCACCTGTGCGTGGATGACAATGTCCGGTCAGTGAGCGTGACCGCTCGGGACCCGGCCATCATGGGGCTCAGGAACATCCTCAAGGTCTGCTGCACACACGACATCACCACCATCAGCATTCCCCTCCTGCTGGTGCATGAAATGTCAGAAGTAAGTAAATGCAAACACTTGGGCTGGTTTTATACCCTTGGGTTTTTGCAAAGCGTGTGTTTTCATGCTGATTTAGGCCAAATGGGATGGATTTTCTCACTCACAGGTTTCTGCCACACCACATGGCACTTGTATCTACATGGTGACCCAAATTAAGGAGCTGGACCAATTAAAAACATCTCAGCCAGCTGAATCACTCAAAGTTTTTATTCCCACCCCTCCTTTTGGACAATTCACTTCCTGGATCCAGCTCACTGCAGTTGTACAAGTATTAATAAAAGATGGGACCACATAACAGGAAGCTCTTGCTTCAGAGTTGAAGCATTCAGAGTTGCTGATGCAATAGTGATACCAGATCCCCACTTTTAATTTTCATTAGCTATAAAACATTAAAACTAAATTTTGGGAGCAGCAGAACTGGCAAAGCTTGGCTTAGAGTTATGTAAATCTTAACACCATCCTCCACCACCTCAGCCCTACACATCAGCAACTTTTTGCAACTTTAAAACATCGTTTTTACTTTGAACTGGCTCCTCCTTCACTGCCTAATTTCTGTCCCTGTTTCCTCTCTAAGTCCCCCCAAATACTGGCTGGCCAAGAGGCAGCATATTGCTGATGCTCTTTCTGTTCTTACTGTGCTGGATTTTCTATTTTCTTCTGTAGTAGGACTCTGATGTAGATCTTGTGTCTCAATCAGCTGTAAAATTTCTCAGTGCCCAGCAATTTAAAACTATTGGCAGCTTCTTTTCTCTGTCACACCTTGGTCACAGAGAAGAAAAGGGGGTGGGAAGCCAGGGAAAGAAGTGATGGGCAGGGAGTAGAGCCATATGCCTCATATCCTGGAGAGCTGGAAAGTCTGTAAACCTAAAGAAATGACAAAGAGAAGATAACTCGGTCATCTGTGCAAGGATATCAGTAATAATTACAGTCTATTGGAGTTCTTTTAAAAATAATCCTTTGATTTTTCACTTATACATTCAATATTGCCCTTCCTCCTTTGCAAGTGGCTCACAGCAAGGAAAAGGCTCACGAGTGGATTACATTTAACAGTGCAGTCACTGTTTTATAACAGAATTTGACTGGAAAACAGAGTAGAAGTGACCCTCTTTTGCAGGATCAGAGTCTATTACTGTGAAAAGCAAGCAATGAAAAAGGTAAAAATGTCCAATAATGAACCTTCTAAACAATGTATTTCCATACATAAAAGTAGACTTTGGTATCAGATGAGATTATTTCTGAAATTTTTCATCTCTTGTATTGAGACTTTTTTATGGCACAAATGCAAGTAATCAACATGCAGAACAGCAGCTTGGGTTATTCATGGGACCCAACTGCTGTGTTTAATAAATTTATGAAATATATTGACCTTTTTCTTAATCAAGCTGCCACCTGATTATATTCTTCTTCTGGTTTTTGTTTCCTTTAAACCTGCTTAGTTTTAGCTTCTGTTTGCATATCTGTATTTCAAACTACAAATAAAGCATACAATCAAGTGTTCAACATGCCTTGAGAGGTGTGAAACTGAAGAATTATCTTCTTGTCTAGTACTGGATTCATAAAAGGTCTTGGTAAAACAATTTACCTTTTGATTAATTTGTAAGTCCTCTCAGAGTAAGCAGAAGATGAGCTGGATGGTGTGTGTTTAGGCACAACTGTTTTGTGTGACTTGCATTAGCAGCTTGCTTATTACAGTGCTTGGCAGCTGGCTGACCTGATTTGAAACACACAAATCTGTAACTGCTTGTTGAGGGAAAAGTGAATAATAACAGATTTGTGAAAGTTACCCTGAACTCGGTGCCTTTGGCAGCCGCAGTTCTGACTCTGCATTTACCACCTACAGAAGAACATTTTTGTGAGGTGGTTAACCAGGAGCCCAGCTGCAGAGATGTTTCCATGCTTTCCTGGGACAGGCATCCATTAGCAGTGTTCTCTCTGCTTTTCCCAAAGGCTTTCTCCTTCTGCAGATGGAAGAGTGGTGTTTATAACCTCCCCAAAGTAATCACAGCATCACAGACTGCCTTGCATTGGAAGGGACCTTAAAGCTCATCCACTCCCATCCCCTGCCATGGGCAGGGACACCTTCCACTATCCCAGCTTGCTCAGAGCCCCATCCAGCCTTTCCTGGAATATTTCCAAGGATGGGGCAGCCACAGCTTCTCTGGGCACCCTGTGCCAAGGCCTCATCCCCCTCACAGGGAACAATTTCTTCCTCATACCCAATCTAAAGCTCCTCTCTGTCACTGTGACTGTGTCTTTCTCAATGAAGCCATTAGATTTCATTATTATTTCTATGAAAAAAAAATCAGGAATTCTGTTTTCCTTCATTTTTCTGATGGTGAGAACAACCAAAATAGATCTCTCTGGTTTGTTTGTTAAGTCAAATGAAGGAAAGAAACAGGATGTGATACCTGAGAAAGGCAAAAGCAGGCAAGTTTGAATTCAGGACAAGTGAGGTGTTACTGTCTGATCACTGGAATCTGCAATAAACTGGGAATGGGATGGCTCTAATAACAAGGCATTGCTAAAAATGCCAGAGCTGACACCCTCCCTTGGTAGTTCAACATTGCTTTGTCCACACAGCAACAGTGACAAAAATGTGACTCCTTAGTGATCTCAGTCCAGTTGTCTCTATCACCATATTACAAGACAAAATTGTTTTTAAAAAAGTGGAAATTAAAGGAGTGTAAGATGTGTAACAAACATTTATGAATCAATAGTTTATGTCCACAGAGAGGTTATTGATGGGTGTATTGACCTGACCTGATTATTGAACTCCTCATCTGAGTTTCCTGCTTTTAAATTTTTATCTTCTCATCCAATGTTTAGGATTTGCACAGATGCAGTCTGAGTTAAACACCTTGCTAATTCTTACTGAAATTACTCATTGAAATTTGGTTTGAAATCTTTTTCCCACATGATGTATATGGACTTCACTGTTTTCATTACCTGATTATGACATGGTTCTGCAAGGGCCCAAGCCCTACAAAGCCCTATGGAGTGAGCATGTCACAAATTAAATGAAAATCAAAAGGGTTGCAGCTTATCTTTCTAATCAGTAAAGCTGGTCTCCCCTCCCCCCCTTTTTGTTTCTAAATGAGTAGAAGAATCTTAATTTGACAGAATGATTGCATCCTAAAAAGGAGTGAAGTGTCTCTACTAGTGAAAAACACCCAAAGTTTGAGGTGGGTTTTTTTTTTTACTTTCTTGAATGCTATTATCCAAAACTCACTCTAGGAGGTTGGCTGTTGGCTTTTTTTGCTTTCTTATGTCCTTCTCTGTATTTTGAATTGGTGCTTAGCTGATCCTTTATCATTTCCACAACAGAGAAAACTCCTGGTAACATGGTGAATTCATGAGAACTTAGGTTTGTGAAGATGGATTAGAATTGAATCACTACTACATCATCTTCAGTTCTTGTGGCTTGCATGGAGCAACATTCTGTTATTTCCCCAAGTGCCCACAAAACTTAACCTCTCTGTTCCTCTAAAATAGTCCAAGGAATGGTGTCATATCCTGCTGTGTTGATCAGTCCTTGTAAGGCTCAGTTCCCATCACTGATTGCTCAAGGTGCTCCTGAGAGACAACTTTTCTTCTTAGTCACTTGTTTTTCATTAAGCCAAAGCAGCTATCAAAACCAACAATAAACACATTACTTGTGACAGAAAGCACACATGGGCAGATGAGTTATAATAAACACCAAGTGTTGCTTCCAGAATGCTTAAAAATGAAAAAAGCCAAAAAGCAACCACAACAGCAAAAAAAAGTACAAGCCCAAACTTGTCCAGCACTGTTCTGTCTGATTAATGTGGTATATGCCCTAAAAGCAGCATATAGGGATGCAGTAATTTGCATAATGAAAGCTTTTTGAAAAGATATTTCAAACTGACCCTGTTTGTAACATATAGTGTATTTTTGGGGGATGGCAGGAGATCCTCCCACCTAAGGATGAACTTTGGCTTTCAGTAGTTGTTTTATAAAGCCACACATTCAGTTTATCACTTGGGTTATCACTGGGCATTCTTAGATCACCTTGCCTCTCAAATAACTTTCTTTAATCCTGAAATCGAGCTCTTTGATAAGAACAGATTGCACTGTGTGCAACAGATTGTGTGTCATTGCAAAATAGAGACTGGCTTTAGTGAATAGAAAATCATGTAAAGCTTAAGTTTGAAAAGGTACCTAGAATGATAAATTGGTTTCCATGTCTATATTCCTGTATTCAGAGTAGAAAGTGCTCATCTTTATGTTGAAGAGTACATTAGAAACAGACAGATATGGTTTTCTTCTTTCTGAGAAGTATTTGCAGTGAGTAATTCTGTCTCTGGTAGAATTACATCATCATGGTGTAATTGGCTTTGTAGCATAAAGCCAAAAAATGTTTCATGAACTTTAGACCTAAATTATTTAGCCCAGTGCTTGTAGCCATATCTTAAACCACTGTGATTTTCATGTCATGTTCTGCTATTTAACTTTAGGTAAGGATTTGGTGGCTGTTGATGTCTGAAACTCCTTCATCACATGAAGATAAATTTTGTTTGTTCTCACTATCACCATAAATGCATCTTAAGGAAAAAGGGTTTCTTCCAGTTCCAGTATTAGAGAGAAGGTTTTACTGAAGGTTGTGGCTATGCCAAGAAACCTTAAACACAATCAAGGACAGATAAAAGTCATCATGATGCTGTTAAGATGTGGTCTTTCCCTTTGATTTGCTGAAGCATGAACCTGACAATTATGAGTTGAATACTAGGCTTTTTCTGGAGCTCCCCATGACAATTGAATAGCCCAGTTTCCAGTGGGTTTGACAGCATTTTTATTCAACATCTCAGCTTAAAAATGTGTAATGTTATTTTGACACTGGCTCTCCTAGCAGTAAGGAGTGGCAGTGGTCACCCTTAAGTTGTGGACATCTGCCTGGAATGCTCTAAAAACTGGGTCCCTAAAGCTGCTTGAAAATTATGTTCTAGGTCAAAAAAAAAGTATTGCTTTTAATAATTTCCCTGCTACTTTTGCTGGTTAGATCTATGGGGCATTGAGGCTTTTCATTTCTTCATTTTAGGAGATGACCATTCCATGGTGCCTGAAGAGGGCAGAGCTCGTGTTCAAGTGTGTGAAAGGTACGGGAGTGGAGCTCCAGTGGGACCTGGGGAGCCAGGCCAGAGCAGGGACAGGAACCCATTACAGGGCTGAAGCAGCTCTGCTGGGAGGAAAGGCTGAGGGAATTGGGATTGGTCAGGCTGGAGAAGAAAAGGCTTTGGGCTGGCCTAATCATGGCCTCCAGTGCCTGAAGGGAGCCTACAAACAAGATGGAGAGACACTCTTGACAAGGGCCTGGAGTGACAGGACAGAGGGGAATGGCTTCACACTGACAGCAGGTTTATGTTGGATATTAGCAAAAAATAGTCCTCATGACTCAGCATGGTTTTGTGTCTTTCCAAGTGGTGTTTTTACTTTCTGCATTTTTGTGTGCTGCACTTAAATAGTTGAACCAGTCACTTTCTTTCAACCACCTGCTTAAGTAACCCCTTCCTATAGTAATTGACCTCTAGTAGTTCACAATGGATATGTCATCTATGTCATTCACTTCTATTAAACAAGTATTTTCCTGACTGTCCTTATTTGCCACGAGAGGATTCCTGTGGCCTTTGGTAGTTCATCACTTGAGCAATAAGTGAGTGCTGAGTTTTTTCCCTATAGAATCATCATAGAATCATAGAATGGTCTGGGTTGGGAAGGCACCTTAAAGATTCCAACCCCCTGCCATGGGCAGGGACACCTTCCACTATCCCGGGTTGCTCAGAGCCCCATCCAGCCTGGCCTTGGGCACTGCCAGGGATCCAGGGGCAGCCACAGCTTCTCTGGGCAACCTGTGCCAGGGCCTCCCCACCCTCACAGGGAACAATTTCTTCCTCATATCCAATCTAAACCCACCCTCTGTCAATGTGAAGCCATTGCCCCTTGTCCTGTCACTGCAGGCCCTTGTCAAGAGTCTCTCTCCATCTTTCCTGTGGGCTCCCCTCAGGCACTGCAAGGCCACAGTGAGGTCAGCCCTGTTTCTCAGTGGAAGGAAGCCACGGAAAGAGCTCCTGACACACTGTTTGGAGAAACCCTCACTTCTGCTGAATATCACTGTGCTGCACAGTAGGACTCGTTATTCTTTCCTTGATATTCTGCAGAACTCCTCATTAGATTTTCTACATTTCATTCAGATTGCCCAAGTCTGATTTAAAGGCAATTGAGGACCATTCCTAATTAAGACAGTTGAAACCCTGCTTGTGTGTGGAAACTCCCTCACTGCCTGCTCATGCTGGAACTGCTGGGGAGTATTGCACAGGTAATCCAGACAGTGTCAATGCTGATTTTTTAGGTTTCATGATGGAAATGGCCTCGTGGGATGGAGGAATTTCTCGGACTGTACAATTCCTGGTACCACAGGTAGGTGAAACCAAAGTCATATCCAGCCTAGGAGACTGCTGGTTAAAAGTCACATGTCAGCAGATCTAATTTTAATTTTTTTTTTGCTATTCCCTGCTCCTTTTGAGTGAGTTTAAATTAATCAATCTGGTTTTGTTTCCTTGCCTATAAAAGAGGAGTAAGAGAGGATTTATATTTTTTAATACCTAGTAGAATTTTCTGAAAGGATGCTAAAATTTAAAACTGGGAAGTTCACCTTTACCAATGGTGAATGCATCACCTTTGAAAAAGAGACATTTTGTTGTTAGTTACTCTGAAGAGATGGACTAACCTTGCATTACATAACTTGAGGTGTTTATTAGTCATATTGTCCACCAACATGGAAAGCTGCAATGCAGAAAGTTCAGTCATGCTTCCACAAAAACATTAATTACTCCAGGTCTTTGAAATTACTTCTAGTTTAGATTCTGAAATTATTTAATTTGGATTTCTAGCTGATCTTCAGTAACAGGAGGTTTTCTAAAGGTGGCCAGCATTAAGTTTGTTCTAAAAAGCAGTGAAAGTAGAGTTATGTTAGGAAAGGAGCAACATGTATTTCTTGACAAAGTAGAAGGCTGGTGAGCAGGGAGGAAGCTACAAATAAGTTCCAAAGCTGAATCTAATCCTTGAATGCCAAGAGCAGGAGTCCTGTAGATAACAAGCAGCACTGTCCTGCTTATGTTTGGCAGAAATAATCAATCCCTGGAACAAGAAATCTACTGGAAATGGATATGTGGATATGTCACATAAATACACAGCCAGTATTTTTAGGTCAATCTTTTCCTTTTAACTGGATTCAGTAGAATTATAACACACAGTTTGAAAATTACTTTTCTTTCCTTCTGAACAGCAGCAATTGTCTCAAATACCAAGAAACAAAGTTGAGAGAGACTTAATTCTTCCAAACTACAGCAAAAAGCCAAAGCTTACCTGTGTGTTGTTTTTTTTTTCCAGACAATTTCTGAGGAAATGTTTTACCAGCTGAGTAATATGCTGCCACAGATCTTCAGAGTATCCTCCACACTGACTCTCACCTCCAAGCACTGATTGGGAACTAACCTGTATCTGTTGGCAGAGGATGAGATTAAGGAGATTCTGGACTAGGATGTCTCTTTCCTGTGAACTGATGACCCCAAAGTGGCATTTGCTGCAATTTCAAGAATTGTGCTGTTGTAATAAAAGATAAATGTTGTCTGTACTTGGGGGTGGTAGCAGCTGATTTTTGCCTCTTGATTTGTTTCAGCACAGGATTGATGTTGAATTCCTCACCTTTATCTGAAACACATTCAATGTAACTTGTATGAAATCTACAGAAATATATAGGTAATTCTCATACATAGGTAGTAGGAATAAGAGATTCTGGTAGAACAGGATCTTCTGGCTTCTGCAAACGTTTTCTGAATTTTCTCAGTGACTTTCAAAATAATACAGAGCATGTCAGGTGTCTCCTTAGAATAACCAATGGAATTTGTCAGTGACCACAGAATAAAATGTATTGCTGCCTCATTTTACTGCTACAAAATGAAAGATTTGAATCAAACCTTTACCCTGTTGCATTCTGTAGATCGTGGAAGTGTTTAAAAAAAAATATCAAATTAATCTACACTTATGATGATAATTAGAAATTTTAAAGTATTATTTCTTCCTTTTTTTTTTTTACTATGTTTGCTTTTTGCTTTATTTCCAGACTTCACATTGACAAGTTTATCATATGAACAACTTTATAGGAACTCTAAAGTTTTCTGGACCCCATTGTACAGATAAAATTTGCTGCTTATTAATTATTAACATTTTATGGCTAATCAGAAATTCCAGGGAGACAGCTCAAGATGCAGCTACGAAATTTCTTGGGACAAACTTGAATCCAGTCAAAAAAACCCCCAACTGAACCACCCCTGCATCCCAGTGATGGGGGATAAGGGAGACACTGGGAAGTGCTTTTCCCCTGTCATGGATAATTTTGGAACTTGGCTGTGGACCCAGGAGCTGGAAGCATCTACAGGCAAAGTCCTGGCTAGAACTGGGATTCTTGGGATTGCCAGAACCACTGGGCTCACAGCAAAGCAGCTTTGGGGGTGAGGGTTCCAGGTGGGAAAATTCCAAATTTACAATTCTCCCAGAGAACCAAAGGAATATCCAGCATTTCACAATGATTGTAAAGTCACTGTGTAATTAACAGACTCGGCTTCATATTTTGATCAAGTCTTGCATGCTACAAGAAACCATGTGAGTGACCCAGCAAACATCTCTTGCTGAACTGTCAAATACTTTCTTTTCCTCTGCCATCAGCTTCTAAAGAAGAATCCTGCAAGTAACGTGACCTAATTTGGTGTTCTAGAAAAGAAGGATGTAAATTCCTCTAGAAGGAGCTGGATTAATCCTGTTACAGCTCATTTTACATTGCTGGCCTTAAACTGAAATCAAACTCTGGTCCCAGAAAAGCAAGTGCTCTAACACTGTTCTGTCTGGGAAAAGTGTGGTGGGAGAACTATTCCTTTTTGAAGTTGCAAGGTTTATCTGTGTGTGAAAAAGGTCTGTGTTACCTACTTATATTACTTTTATATTTTCCTTCAGTCAGTAAATCTACCAACAAGGAACACCAACAATCCTTGAGCAAGTATCTTGCTAGTACTTCTAGATTCTTTGGTAATAAAATTCATGCCTGGTATTTTTGTCAAAGCATAAAGACTCAATTTAGTAGCACTTGTGTGAAACTGCCACTAATTTCTAGGAAAATAACTCAGCTTTTTGCCTTTTATTTTTGGAATGTTTGTTTTCAGTCCTCAGCAGATTGCATCTAAACCTGTCATGAGAAGAACCAGTTGGTCTTTGATACTGAAACGAATAAACAAGCTCTAATGATGAGGTTTTGGAAAGTCAAAGTGGAAGGAATGGTATGGGAAAACTATTAATTCTGCTTGCTGAAGTATGGCCCTTTTGAATGCTGAATAAGCCTGCCAAAGGGCATCTTTGTCTGGAGGATCTGTGACAGAGCATTTAATATTCCCATTTTTTCTATCTGTTCTCAAAGAAGTAGTGCTAACAGCAGATTTTTAACTGTCTTTGGAGAAAAACAGAATATAGAGATGGGCTGACCTAAGCTGTACTTTCTGTTTGGTTTGTGCCTAACAGCTGTAGAATACAGGCTGCAGTTTATGGTGTAAAGCCACCTTAGAAATTCTGTTTCAGTCATGAAAATCTATTCAAGATGAAGAGGAGAATGACTTAATGGGCATGAGGTTTTCCATTTGTATATGCAATGTGGATTCCTTGGAAGGGTGACAGTATTTAATGCCTTGAAAATGTCGTGTAAAATTACATGCATGGCTTGAATTGAATAAAAAATTCTTGCCACTGGCAGAGGTGAGGAGCAAATGCCATTGTTTAGCCTTTTTAATTTGCTCATGGTGACCACTGTAAACTGCAGGTGCCGTTTACAGAGTCTGAACTGAGGTTATTGCAAGGAAAAAAAATGCCAGGAGGCTGGAATTGTCAAGGATATAACTTAGTGCCCTTCACCTTTTGTTACCAGCTCTGTAACCTGTGTCTGTGGGAACTGGTGACAAACAGGAGGAGAATGCAGGCAGTTAAACACATGTACAGACCTTGTCCTGGCCGGGTGCCTCTACCCTGCTTCAGTGACAGAGGTGTCACTGTTAGAAGGTGGCACTGCCCAGACATCTGGGACTCATACCCAAGGTCCTTTCTTCTGCAATGGCTCACTCTGAACAGCAAAATCTTACTGATTAAAGAGTTCTTTTGTAACTTTTCCTGTTACATGACAGGTGAATGAAGCCACAGACATGATTCTGGAGATGGGGTATAATGTAAGGAAGGAAATTAATCATGGAATGGTTTGGGTTGGAAGGGGCCTTAAAGAAAATCCAGTTCCACCTGTCAGGCTTGAGGTTCTAACCCAGTTCTGGTATTCTGTGAGCTTGAAAGTTGACCAGTTTATTGCATCTGCACCTCATTTCCCCCTCATTAGAGGAAAGTTTAATTTATGCTTGTGTACTATTTTGAGCATTAGTCTTTCGTGCCTCATTTACTGTTATTTTTTGCCAATGCTATACCCAAAAATACAGAGCTATTCCCTGGTATTCACACCAGGTCAGCTGTGTAAAGAGATGCCTGTCCTCTTCTTGTATTTTTGCCTCATGGAGCTCTCAGGACAGACCATCAGTGCTGCATAAAAATAAATTTATTACTTCATACTATATACTGAATGTGCTAGAACTCAGTAGCAACCACAGGACTGTTGTCCTGTGGGACCACAGAATTAGAAGAATATATCATTATTATTATTATGGGTAAGGACAAACAGCTTTATTTCTGGTTGTATAAGTTGAAGGGCTTGACTTTATGATATAATAGCATTTAAACACTAAGGTGTAATCTTACCCCAACGTTTAGAAGCAAGTTCTTTTGAAGATCATTTCTTGGAGGTTAGGCCAGATTCTGAGTAAAGAATGGTGGTTCATAGTTCTTCATTTCCATTCACAGTTCTGTCAGAATAACCTGCAAAGGGAGAAAAACAACGTTCACCCTTTATAACAAAGGCTCCAAAAGAGAGAAGCCGTGGAAATGAGTCAGCTTAGGATGTGAAGTCAGTGTTGCAAGCTCTGCCAAGTGCAGCTTGGAGAAGATGAGACAGCTTGAGCAAGAAAAACTTCCTCTGGGCATGCACTTTCCACATGACAATTTTTTTAATTGGGAAATGGACTGTGGATTTCAGTTTGTGATGCTCAGTTCTGGTTTTATTGGCCAGTTTCTCTGCTTTCAGAACAGACATAGAGCAGTATTTTCAACCAGGCCTGTGCAGGCCTGAGAAAAGGTAGAGAAATGTTCTCTGCTGGAGTAAATATCAATTCCCATAGGAAAAAGTGTCACTAAACATAACAAGGTTATTGTGTCATGTTTGTAACAGACAGAGAAATATGAAGTATCTAGTACCAAATATTCAAGGTAACATAGAAAAACCCCTTGAAATCTGGCAGTGTTAAATCATGCAAGCACTCTGCATGGACCAGCACACAATGATGTGCTGTGTCTCACTTCTGAGAGGAGCCATGGCAGGTACTGGCATGTTCCTGATGGCTGCTGCAGTTCACAACTTCCTCTAAATCTTCACTCCAGTTACTGGGAATGCAGCAAAAAAATACCACGATAGAAAAGGCACCAGCCTTGTGCAGCCTGTGGCCCGCAGGAGGTGATGTTAGTTTGGACTGCCTTCCTGGGTTTTTCTTGGTATTTACCTTCTGTTCTGTGTGTTGCTCATGTCAATTCAGTGTCTACCAAATTTGCTGAGTTACTCCAAAATTACAGAGATGTAATTGAGAGCAGAATTTGGCCTTGTGTGCCCTTCCAAGGGTGCTAAGTTTGAAGAGATAGACACAGAGAAACACTGGCTAAATGGCAACTGAAGAGGAATATGAAAACCATCTGTAAAAATTTAAAGGATGCAAAGAGTAAAGAGGAGGTGGGTTTGGATTGCATGTTCCAATAGGAGTTTCAACTTAACTAACAGGGATAAAACTAACAAAGGAAAATATGAAGATTTAGAGAAGCAGTATTTCTGAAAACTCAGAAATCAGTCTCATAGTGTACAAATATTTGTCTGAGAATGGAGTGAAAGCCACTGTGTCATTTCTAAGATAACAGGAGGATACAGCTATGCCTTTGTGGTATGAAGTACTCTTAAGCTGCCTGGGAGATGGCAAGACAGGGCTTCATGTCTGCCTTTCTGTTTGGTCAGCTGAAATGGAATCATTACTCCCTCCCTCTGTTCCATCTTTTGGGAAGCACATGGATGACCATCTAGGTCCAGGTAGATGTGTTTCATCTAAGCTGGCTTAATAAGTTGATTGATTTTAAATCTGCAGAAAGGAGGATCCCACCTCCACCAGAAAGGAGGAGAAAAATTCTACATTCTTTTAAGAGATACTTTCCATGAAAGACAAAGCCTTGGGGGAAGAAATCCTTAAGTAAAATTAATTCAGGTTTAGATATGCTCAAGGCACTATCAGGTTTTTCCTACTGGGCAGTGGCTCACTCTTACCAGAGCCAAATATCATCAGAGCATCTTTGAGATCCAGTGGTTTCAACAGGAGTTCGAGGCCCGTGGCCCCCAGGCAGGAACAGACCCTGACATATCAATTTAGGAGTATCTTGAACTGGGGAGTTACCAGAGTTGAAGCTGGTTTGGTTGTCTCCCAAAAGTCTTATTTTAACCTCCTTCAACTGAACCATAACAGCTCCTGCCTGGCATAAATTATAATCCTCCAAAATGCTCTGTACTCTCTCATGCAAGTCATTTATAGTGACTGTTTCAACTCTGTGTTCCAAGGAGCAGCTTTAAATCCCAGCAGAAACAGCAGAAATAGCCTGAGCCCACAGCCAGGGGCTGCTTCCTTCCGCCACTGCCCGCGTGTGCAGCGCCCGGAGCGCTCCGTGCCCGTTCCCACAGCGGAAATCCCACCAGCCCAGCCCAGCCCAGCCCAGCCCAGCCCCCCTGCCTGAGAAATCAATCTCTGGCCCCACTCACCAATCAAAGATGGAAATTGCAGCGGGTCATTGGCAGGAGCTTGGCCCCAAGCTTGACCAGCTACACAAGAGGATGTGAGTCCTTCTGTTGAGCATCTGTTTGGAAACCGCTGCCTGACCACCAGTTGTTATCTTGGATGCATTTTTAGCCATTCTGGGCACTTCCACTTCTCCCTGCCCATTGGAAGTGGTTCTTTCTTTCAAGCAGTCCATGTATTACGGGCAAGTCATGCAAACTGATGTTGCTGCAGGCAAAATGGCACACACCACATTTATATCTTACTTTTGCTTACAGTGGGAAATCTGCTGCTGCAAGAGGACAACATTTCCCAGTTTTTCTTCTCCCTATGATTATTTTACAGCAGGTAGGTATTTATGGATGAGGACAATCAGCCCCCTAGCCCAGGTGTGAGACCCAGCAGGTGAGTCAGCACCTCCTGATGGCTGAGAATTGCTGTCCCCTAGGGGTCTGTAATGGGACCAAGTCATCAGTGACATGGACAGTGGGATCTACTGCACACTCAGCAAGTTTGTACCAAGATGACACCAAGCTGAGGGTGCAGTGACACACCTGAAGGACAGGATGCCATCCAGAGGGACCTGGACAAGCTCAAGAAGTGGCCCAGCTCTGGAGGTCCAACACAGGAAGAAAGGAGATGGAGCTGCTGGAGCCAGTCCAGAGGAGGGACATCAAGGTGATCAGAGGTTGCCCAGAGAGGTGGAGGATGCCCCATCCCTGGAAACACTCACGGTCAGGCTGGGCAGGGCTCTGAGCAACCTGATCTGTTGAAGATGTCCCTGCTCATTGCAGGGGGGTTGGGCTACGTGGCCTTTAAATGTCACTTCCAGCCCAAATGATTCTATGATTCCATGAAAAAGGCATCAAGGATTTGAAGGGCAGGCTCTGTACAATGCATGCTGGAGCCATGTCTTTTTTGTATTTTCTTCTTTTTATTTGTGATGCTGTCACAAGTTGCTCTTTAGAGAAGCATTCAGCCCAGTAATAACTGACCTGTTGGATCACCTACTTCTGCCTAATCCATCTTAATTTTTATAGTGTAGTCATACACAGCCAGACCTGCCAGACACTTAGAGAAACAAAGGATGGAAACATAAAGCAGTCAAAGAGAGGTAAGGATGGGCCATGCTGGAGTGGTGTAAGAGCCTTTAACTTCCTGTTTGTGTCAGGAAGACTTTAATATAAAGTACAGCAACCCAGGACCTACTAATGTGCACTCCTGTGGCCAATTCTTAAACTGGCTCTTCAAGGTGGAGATAATTGTGTCATGAGCACAATTAATTTTCACAACGTTATTTCCATGAGAGGTTATTACACATTAAATTACAACATTCCCGTGCCTCCAGGCTTCTTGTAACAGTAGGAGAAATGGTGGGCTGGAGAAGACAGCTGGGTTTGCACGTGGTCTATGTCAGTTTACTTAAGTAGAACCATTTTACTGCTGCTGGAGGAATGCAGCAAAAGGTCAGTGCTGAAACTCCGCTAAAGTAAGCTGAGCACACATTCCATCTGCCAACATATGCTCACTCCTTGCTTGATCAAAAAGGAAATTTCAGAGCTCTGCTGCATGCTTGCCTTGACCCTGCTCCACACTGCCTGTCCAGTGGGCATCAGACAAACCATTCTCTAATCCTGCATGGAATACCCATTCTGCTGAAAGGATGCTTGGAATTGCTGCACAGCAGCAGCAGCAGCAGCAGTGTAATCCTAGACTGGGCCCGTGCACAGGGAGAAGTGCAGGACAGCAGGGAGAGGGATGTCAGGAGAAGTGTTACATAAATGCATGAAATGTATGGGTTTATTTCCTAGTCCTGTGCGCCCATCACAACCTGACCCTGTCCCAGTGAGACTCATCTTTGCAGGGGAAAAACAAACTCAACATTGTTATTCAGCTTTTGCATTTTTTTCTTCTGTCTTCTCCAAGTATTTCTTCTTCTGGAGTCTGCCTGATCTGGTCAGTGTCAGAGGAGGAATTCTGTACTAACAACTTGCAGAGGGAGCTGCAGCAACTTAACTGGGCTGTTAAAAATTGCAGAAGTGAAGCTCTTGTAGCTACAAGGGCTTTTGGCTGATTTAGAACATGCCCTCATAACATCACTTGATAAAAATAAGACTTGGGCTTTTTAATAGAACAAATTACTTAGGATTTATATTTAACCACCGTCACTGTTAAAGCTGTAACTGGTTTTCAGAATATTTTAGGAATCTGATCTTGATCTTCCATATGTTAAATCCATCACAACAAATACCTTACACTGCGGTTCCTGACGAAGAAATAACAAGGTGGCTGCAGCCTTAGATAAAAAACGATTGCTTTGGGTTTGGATTTGCTACTGTTCAGAGTGACTACTGAAAATTATCATTTCAAGGCAAGGAAGGAGAGAGCCTTGAACCAGAGATCACAAACCTGCATCATTTTTGTAGAGAGGGCACTGATGTTCTAGTTACTCCCAGCCAGCTCTTCAACAGATCCCAGACTCCAGTGGGAAAAATGGCACCAATATTGAGGTCTCCTTGATGCACTGAAAGACACAGAGAGATGGGCTCCTTTCTGAAAACAGGACTTGCAGGCTTTAATAGTAATATGGAATGACCATCGTCATCAACCAGATTAAAACTGGATTTACTCATCTCACATTGTCTGTGGGCTGTGCCCTGGGAGGAAGCTCCAGGTCAGTGTAAGTGTATTTTATAGTCATGGATTATAAGGAAAACATCTAAAATCACACACAGGAAAATGTGAGTGTAAAAAGACGAGGCTAAAGAATGAGGTCTGTGCTGCCAGAAACCAAATCTATTTTTTTAATATTGTCTTTTACTATGTGTGATGACCACATAAAACCAAATCACAATGAACAATAATTTGGAGAGTGAAAACAACATGCTGCATGAATGTGGCAGGCATTTGAGGAAGAATCCATCACTACCCCCAGATTAGTTTATTTTCCCTAACCTGCAAGCCTGCAGTTGGCAACAATAAATGGTAGGAAAAGCTGATACAATGAGGGCAGGCCTGGCATCCAGCTAGACCCTGAAAAGCTGGAATAATGGGTTGACAGGACTCTTGTGCAGCCTGGCACTAGGAAATGCAGAGCCTTGAATCTGGGAATACATTATTCCTGGCAATAGTTCAGGCTGGGCACTCATTGATTGGGGAGCACCTTGGCCTTGAGAAGAGGCTGGAGATGATGGTGCAGAGAGCTGAACCCAAATTCGTAGCTGAGGCGAGGCAGGACAGCCACAGATGGGGCTGCATTAGCCCAAAGGTGGCCAGGAGCTCCAGGGGTGAGGGAAGGCTGCACAAAAGGTTTCAGAATTCTCCTCTGAAATAGGAGGGAGGATGCAGACCAACAGATGAAGAATTGACATGCAAGAGAAAGTCCTCAACTGAGTTAATGATGCACAACATAAGGAACACACAATTACCTGGCAAATGACAGATGTTGCCTTTAACCTTCTCTGGTGTATTACATCATTTAATCTGAATAGTTCTATGGTCAGGAATCAAGCAGAAGTCAGCTGAGCCATTGGACAGAACCTCATCACCAACAACAATAAAAACAAGGAGTTTTTTTTGCTTTCCTACTCAAAATGTTACTTAAATGTGCCATTTAGCATCCCTGTTGTGCAGTGTCCCTGTTCCTGCTGTAATGAGAAAACTGTGCACAAAACAAATTTAAAGCAAATTAAACAAGTCCCTTGTCATTCATCTCTTCTAATAAATAACACCAAGCAGATCCCTGTGGGGGTGGTGGCTGTCACTTCTGTTTTCTTCAGCTTGGCCTTTTACCCTTGGACTGCCTGTCCCTGTGGAGTGGGAACAGCTGAGCAGGTGATGAGAGAAGCAGTGTGGGCTGCTGGGCACAGCACCAGGTGGGAAGGCACAGGTTCTCTGTGGAGTCACCACTCTGCTTTCTGACAGTCATTCCCATTTCTGTGGGACATAGAGAGGGAGACCTGGCCAGCTCAGGAGACAAGGACAGGCATATTTGACTGTCTCTGTGCTGGACATACCCATGAATCAGCAGTAAACCAAGACCTTTTTCCAAGCAAGCTAGCATCCACCTAGTCCTACATCCTCCAGAGTTTCCTGTGGGTGTAGATCCTTTTCCCCACTTCCCTCCAAAAAGAAAACAGCAGGAAGCTGTTCTGTGATTTGTGCTTGCCTGTAAGAAATTGGCTTGTGACATCTCAGTGAGAGATTTCCCTGTAGAGGAATGGGAGGATAATTATTTGAGATGACTCTAAGTTGCTAAATTTACACAGTCTCCTGCCCAGGTGTGCCTGAGTGGCCTAGCCAGGACCTCTGTGTGTGTGTGACAAATTGGAGGTTCCCTGTTAACATCTTGGCTTCCTCATGACTGGTGATGACAAACCATGTTTGAGCAGGTCTTGCACATGCTCTAGGAGTCACAGCTGCAATGAGAGGATAGTTTTGGGTCAGAAGTTTGCTTGCTTCAGCCTCCAACAGCTGATCAGCTGCCAAAGCTTAGGCAAGGTTGCTGCTGTCTGTTGTCCTGTTTATTCATTTTGGGGCTTGAAATCTGCCTCTCTGTTGGGTAATGGGAAGAGAAATAACAAATACAGTGTACTACAACCCTTTTTGTCATCCTCCTGCTACCAGAGGTCGAGTCTTCTGATGATTAATCATCTATTCTATGGCCCTATCCAAATTAGCCTTGATGCCAACAGCACCTTCCTCAGTGTTAACAGTTCTACAGTTTTGGTGGGGTCCTTGGGTGTCAATACAGCCCTGCAACCCTTGCTCTATTATTTTTTCCTGTTGCTTTCATATTGTGATTCACAATTCATTCATTCAGTCCTGGTATCTGTGTTACAAATCTCTCCATGCTGGCCAGCAAACTCCATTAACCTAGAGATGATCACATGGGGCTCCATTGTCATACTTACATAATTATGCAATTTTGCCCAGAGTCTCCAACACCTGCCCTGCCACAACAGGCAGATTTACCACCTGGAAATCCCCCTTCTCCAGTGCCCACCCTGCTCACCACCAACCTGGGTCTTCACAGGCAAGGTGAACAATTTTACTCCATCCTTCTGTGTTTGAATGAGGGATTGCTCTTTCCAAGCCTTAAAATAGGGAGAGAGACTTCACAGACTTGAAAATGGAACTTAGAACTCTAAGTCATCACACATTTTTTGAAAGATGTGCTCTGCATCTATATCATGTTACTGCTCAGCTGCAGGACTTTTCTTAGACTATCTGAAAGTGGATCTGAACTGCTTTGCTCCAAAGAGGGGTTATTTTAATACTGAGCTGAAATACTGACAATGAAAACTTCTTGCTTTGGTTAGGCAGTGAGCACTGTCACCCTGGGTCTTAAGAGATCGAGTAAGCAGAGTTTGATTGCTGAAGTAAATTTTTACCATCTTGGAGTTCACAGGATTTCATTTACTGTAAATACTATTGGTGTCTCCCTTCCAAATTTCACTGAGCACATGAAACCAAGACAACATGCTACCTGAAAATCAGAAGGTTACAGTGTGTTTTCTGGAAACAGTCACTTCATAGGCCAAGAGGACAAGTTTAAGCAGAATGAGACATTTTTTAGGGCAAACAAGGCTTGTCTAGTTGAATCAGAAGCTCCAGAACTTACATGGCACTTCAGATGCTAATACACAGAAACTCAGCAACCTGCTGGCCACAGATACAGCTGGAGAATGGTTCAAGACTCATTTCAGCTCTGATGCAGAATTGCTGAGCAGTACCAAGACTGCAGAATGCACTTCATCTCCCAGCTGCACACACTTGGTCTGGGGCCAGACTCCAGGACTCCTGGTCTTACAAGGCCAGGTGTCCCAGTGAAATCACAGATTTTACCTATTTGGTTTCATTTACAGATTAGGCAAGAAAAGTCCTGATTTTTTGCATGTGAGTAATCTGTGCATCCTTTTCACACAGGATGCTGTCAGATCCACTTGCTCAGCAGGAAACTGCTGGAGCAATGCTGTCCCCTGAGTCACCACAGCCCACAGCAGTCACTTTCCAGCTGGACTGACTAAAAGACAAAGCAGTGCATCCCAAAGACTTGTCAGAAATTATCTTTGTTTGTTTGTTTTGTGTTTCTCTTCTAGGATAAAGGGTTCTGGGATGAGACACGGTGCACCCCACAAAGCATTCCTTTAACATGTACCATCAGGGCAGCTTGTGGGGAATCTGCAGTGGCAGATGTGCCAGCAAAAGTTAGAGGAGCTCATTTAGCCCCTGGCTTGTCTTTGTTCCGACAGACCTGACAAATGAGACACACAGATGCAAAGGAATGAGGATGGAAATTCAGCTCGACACCCATTACACTTGAAAAGTTCTCTGGGGGAAAAATAAACAGGAAAGAAAATATTACAATGCATGTTTTTACAGCCAGTGATGGCTCTGAGATCAGGCAGGGTTGCCAGGAGTCACATGCATTGGGAATGGCCTGGTTTCAGACTGCAGCATAAGAAAAACTGGAAAATCAGTGTTCCATGCTTGTAACAGGGACCCTGGGCTTTGTTTCCCAGTGATGCTGGCCTCTCATGAGGAATGCAGCTAAGATAAGAGGGCTAGTATTATTCCTTCCTAAAAATGATATCCGTGTTTCACATAGATCAAAAATCATCAGATGAAGTAGAAAGCAGGAGAGAAAAGGATCTGAGGATTTTCTTCGTCAGCAAAAGAAATCCTTCCTTTGGCCACCACCCCAAGCCTGCCAGAGTTCAGGAAGTGTTTGGAAAAGGCTCTTAGGCACAGGGTGGGATTGTTGGAGTGTCCTGTGCAGAGCCAGGGGTTGGACTTGCATGATCCCAGTGGGTCCATTCTAGCTCAGGTTATTCTGTGATAGTCCAAGTGCTGGGGAGTCTGCAGTGTCCCAGGCCTCATATTACACTTCTGCTAATGTGAAACTCTGTCACACTGGGTGTGCTCAGTTTAATTATGCTTCCAGGTACTCTCCTCATTAGCAGGCTTCTCAAATGACACAGAAGATGCAAGGCCTGTGCTAAGAGAAGCTGACAGACATATTGACAAAAGCATTTGTATAAATCTCAGCCGTTTTCCTCTGATTTATGTCTTGATACGTTCTGTGAAACTAATTGAGAGAAAAGTCTAATCTGTCCAGCTCCAAAGGAGCTGAAACAGCATCAGTGGAAAATGAGGGGAAACAATTAAGATAGTCTGAGCAAATGGAAGGGGAGGCAAATTAAGATGGCAGTAAGTTATAAAAATAATGAGTATTTGGACTTGAGGAAAGGAGAGAGTGAAACACGGCAAAGCTGTGGCCATCTCACTTTTTCCTTGTCTTTACACATTACTGAAGTCCTTTCTTGCTCCTACAAATATAATTGCCCCCCCTGCAGGAGGCACACACATGGAATCATTTGGAAGTCACCTCAGTGAAAAAACATGAAGGCCTAATGCTCCCAGCTACGTGTCACTGCAAGATCAATGCTCCAGCCTGCGTGCCCTGCCCAGCAGAATTCCCACTGGGATAAAACCAGCAGGAGCTGGAGCTTCTGTCCCTGCAGCATGGCTTACCTCTCCTTTAGCCAGCCAGGAGCACTCCCTGCAGAGGTAGAGACAGAGGCTGGTGCGAGGGTCGCTCAGTGAGAGCTGCCTTGGCTTTGCAGGGTGTGCACCAGAGGAGCTGTGCCCACCTCAAGCCGATTGTCCCCAAGCATCGGGGTGCCCCGACAAGCACCCGCCGATCGGGCCACCAAGGAAGCGGCTGCAAAGCTCTCATTGCTCGCTGATGAGGTCCAGAACTGTTTTTACACCTTCTTCTCTAAATAAGGAAGCTGCCTGTGAGGCCTCTGACGCCCCGACCAATTTGACTCCTTCACTTCCCACAGCCAATGAAATCCCATTCCCGCGCCAGTCTTGGGTGACAGCGCTCCCACCTCAGCAGGTTTGTGTTACAGCCCTGGCAGCCTCACCTTGGGCAGGCTGTTGATGTCAGAGTGATGATGTGGGCAGGGACAGCCCCTGCACTATAAAGGTGGCTCAGTCAAATATAACGGGGGCTGCCCAGCGGGAAGCAGGATCTACAAACCATGGTCCCCACCAGCTGCAGTCCTGCTGGCCTGTCTCTGCTCCCAACCCAACTGCTATCGGGCTTTAGTTTCAGGTCAGCAAGCCCTATTTGCTTTCCAAAAATAAGCCTCTGCCACCATGCTGAAGGGAGAAAAACAAGAAGGGCGGTATTTTTAGGGCCATTAATTCTGACCACGTGCCCAGGAGGTGAAGGGGATGGCCCCGGCACAGAGGCTGCTCATCACTATGTCCTGCGACGCCGGCGCTCAGCGGACGTTGCCTGCCTTCCTTCTCCTGGCTTTGCTCGCCGGGATGGCTGCCACACACCCAGTTGTAAGCAGAACTAATGGCACATTGCTGGAGAGAGGATGGCAATCTCTGCTGTCCAGGTCCATGGCTGGGATGTCAGGGGAGAAGGCAGATGTGAACTGGGAGAGTGACTATTTGCTAGGAATCAAGAGGCAGCGGAGGCTTTACTGCAACGTGGGCATCGGGTTTCACCTTCAAATCCTCCCAGACGGAAGGATAAGCGGAGTTCACAATGAAAACCAATACAGTGAGTTGCATCCAGAAATGAAATAGAATAGATGTCACTTAATTGCTGTGAACTCTAGTAATTACCCTTCACAGAGTGCAAATGTTATAACTTGATATTATTAACCTGTGCTACATCTGTTGCCTTTTGAAAGTCTCTGGGATCAATAAACATGAGAACCCTTCATGCTGAAATGTGGCACAAAATGCTTAGACAAATTTAGGTAGAATTTATTTTTACCTGTTTTGCTGCACAGATGAGAAAAGACAAACCAGGTTGAAAACTGACTCTCTGCTTAATTTTCTTGTTTCTCACCTTCTCATTTGCCTTTTGAATCCGGGAGGTTTTTGCTGAGTCTGAAGTGCCAAAGCATGACTCTTGAATCCCAGCTGACCAGTAATTTTGGGACACTCAGTGTGTCCCATGGAAGGGGTTTGCTGGTCCTGGTTTGCTCATTCTTGTGGGTGCTGTTCTGGTACACTAAGAATTAAGGAAAGCATTAGTCACGTTGTTTGAATTTGCTGTAGAGGGCAGTTGCTAAAATCTTTTGCAGCTAAGATATCATGTGGGACTTCAAAATTCAAGCCACACTTCTTTATGGCTCAGTAAAAAACCCTTTTGTAAGTATAGCATATTACATAAAAATTTTCTTATTGTAAAAGTCCAGATTTTGACAGATGAAAAGAGTTTGATAGAGCAAAAGATTTATACAGAATGTGATTACAATTCTAGAATAATTATTTTCAAATCCTGTGACATGTAGGAAAACCCAAGATCTTCTCTGTGTATATTTATTTTGCTGCACTAGGGAGATAATTCTGATAAAGAACATATGACAAGTTTTTAGGATTTAAAAAAAAAAGAAATTATATCTAAATTGCCTTCCATTAGCTCTAGATTCTGTGATAACACTCCTATTAAAATTCATGTTTTTCAGGTCTCTTTGAAATCTCCACTGTAGAAAGAGGAGTTGTAAGTCTGCTTGGTGTGAAAAGTGCTCTCTTCATCGCAATGAATAGCAAGGGGAGGTTGTATGGAACGGTAAGTACAAGTGCAAGTAGTTTTTCACAGTTTAAACAAAAAGGTTTTGAAGTGGTTTGTTTTGGTTTGATGTTTTGCTTTGTTTGTTTGGGTTTAGTTTGTTTTGGTTTTGTTTGTTTCAGTCTTTTCCTTATGGAAATCTCTGATTACAAGCAGAGAAAATAGCCCTGAGTTACAGGGAGCCTGCCCAGGCTGCTGTCAGCGGTGTTATTTAATGCAACGAGCAGCGTGGCTGTCACAGGGCTGGGATTTTAAAGCTTTCCTGTAAGGCTGTACAGGGAGCACCTTAGGAAATGAACATATTCCACAAATAGTACAGCTTAATTAGATGGCTTCTTCTAAGGTCACAGGGCTGCAAACGTGTTGTAGCAGTGCTGAGCCCCCTTGATTTCATCCTGCATTGCACTGTGTGTAGGAGAGGCACAGTTACAGCTATTTCCAACAGCTAGCCTGAGTAAAATAATGACCACATGCTCCCTCCTACCAAAAACAACCACACCATCAAGAATAAATAGGAACTCTACCCTACAAGGTCAACATATGTGGCTGGGGTTATTTTAATGATCAGTTTTGTGAGATCAGTTGCAAAGGGAGAGAAAATAATAATAACTATTAACAATGGTATGCAAATCATACTGCAACACCATCATTCTCATCCAGATGATTTGTTATCTCAATGCAGCTTAACCTCTGAGATGTGAGCAACACATCCCCAGTTTCAACATCCAGCAGAAAAAGTGCTTGTTAGGAGGGGCATTTGAAAGAGGCTGGCTCTGGGCATTAATAGGCAAAATCAGCCCATCTCAAAGTACTGAATGGCACTGGTTGTATCCATCTCTTTAGTCAAGGAACAGCAGACTCCCTTCTGTTGGAACAACTGTAATTTCAACAAAGCACTGCAGTTGTTTAAAATAATGCTGAATGTTGTGAGGGACCTGTGGCCATTACTAACCTGACTGATTCCTTCTCACACCCATGATGGCAGTAGGATGCTTTAGGTCCCACTTCAGGAATATTCTTTCAATCACACGTGATCACAAGCACCTAAAAAGTGCCACAAGCCCAACTGCTTTACTTAGCTGGGTCTTCCTAAAGAAATGCAGGATCTGTCTTCAAAAATCCCTTTGATTTTTTTTTCCCGCCAGTTTCAATACAGTTTTGTTTATCTGTAAGAGATGTGCATTTTCCCTTGCACAGCACAATTCCTTAAGTTAAACTCTTACAGGCTTTGGGTGGTGTTATCACACAGATGCCCAAGTAGAACTGCATTGGTGGCATCTCATGTGCAAGATATTTGATGTCAGAGAATTATTCTGCTTTCTGTTTTAATTTCCTCTGCATTTTCTCCTGCTTGTCCTTGTACTTCCTCCCCTAGATAACTCCCTCTCCTTGGATTTTCATGTTTTGACATGGAGGAAATTAAAACTATTTCCCCAGCTTAGAACTGGCTGCATAGCTAAATATCGCTAACGGTTTAAGAAAGAAAAGATTTATTGCTAATCAAATCTCTTATTCAAGCAAGCAGTTCTCCCTGGACACTGCTGTTTGGAAAAGCTCTTAAGTTTTTGACAGCCAGCATACAATTCTTTTATAAACGACAGAACTTCTGGCAGAGGGCAGTTCTTAAATAAAGCTGTTGTTTGGGCAAGAAGGCACAATGCTGACAGAAATCATTACTTGCAAATAAAATGAAGAAATCTATGATTTATAACGAATTAACTCGATCTGCCACAGGAAATACACAGTCCATTATCTGGACAGGTGGCATCTGAGTTCATCTGACACCAAATTAGCACCGAGGAGGGAGATTTGCTGTTGGCCGCAGTGGCTGCGGCACCACCTGTCGCACACTGCAGCGAGCCCTGGTGTAAAAACACCAGGAAGAAAAATGACCTGGGCCTTGGTGGGATATTGATTGTACCTGATTTGTACCCCCACCTCCTCCCCTTGCTGTTCCTCAGGCTGTTTTCCAAGATGAGTGCAAATTCAAGGAAACCCTGCTTCCCAATAACTACAACGCGTACGAATCCAGCGTTCACCGTGGTGCTTACATAGCCCTGAGCAAACACGGCAGGGTGAAGAGAGGGAACAAGGTCTCTCCTGCCATGACAGTGACCCACTTCTTACCAAGAATATGAGCACCAGCAAAACACAAGATTAAATCCCAGGACAAACTGTTTCGTTTTGCACATGGGGAATAACCTGCATAACCTCCAAGGTAAAGTATTTATACTGGTCATTGCAAAAAAAAAAAAAAGAAATCTCTATATTTATGTGTATATTTGGATAAAAATGTTTGTACTAGACTCATCACATAGCATATATAATACAATGCTGCTTCTCTTCTACTCTGTACAAATTTTACATGGCTGTGTGCCTCCTTTGGTGCTGTACAGAGAAAAATACAAGCTGGAGTGCAAAGGGAGTTTTGGGAAGATGCAGAATGGCTGTGGGCAACCATCTAATCAATCATAGGTGATTTACTAAATATTATTTACCTCAGATAATAATCTCTTGTAGTGAGCTGTTTACATATCTTGGGCCAAATCACCAGATGATTTTGCTTCACCAGAGCTTCAGGCAGTTCACTCCATCTGAATATCTGCCTGCACCCCCCCTCTACAGACTTTGTCCTGTCCTGTAAAGTCCTCAACCTGTTTTGATCATTAAGGTGCCAATTCCACAACTGTTTCTACACAAGCAAACTGTCTGTTCCTGGAGCCCCTCTGTCTCTGAAGGGATTCTCCAGGGTCTCCTCCCATGGACTGGTTGGCAAAATGAAGACCTACAATCAATTTCCCATGGGAAGGGCCATAGGATAAATCCCAGATGGGTCCCAAATGCAAAACTGATTTGAAGCTGAGGATTTTGAACGGCATTTTGTGAGCTTAGTTTAGACTTACCTCAAATATAGACGTGTACATCTTTAATATTAATATTTGTATATATATAGACATGGGATGTGTGAGTGTGCATCTATGTAATTACATACTTTTAATGAATCAATCATCCCAGTTCCCTGATGCCCAGGTACCTTTATATTTGTATACATATAAAAGAAAAGAAATATTTTAAAGCACTCTATTTCATTTAGGCTGGATGTTGTTAATCTCTAAGAACTAGAACTGTTCTGTGGGATGCATTTTATAAAATGTAAGGAATTCATGGAAGCTTCCAGCAAAGAGTTATTTTAGAAAACTCTGTGTTGAATTTTCACTGTCTTAAGTATATTTAGTTCTTCTTTATCATACCTCCCTGAGGTATGAAGGACAGAGAAAGAAGCAGGCTACACAAGCATACCTTCCCATGTTGGGACAGAGGAATTCGTGCCATAATTCCAATTTCTGTCACTTGCAAAGCATCAGTTTCAAAGACAACACAGCAAGCTGTATGAAACACTCTTCAAAGCTCTCCTAGAAGCTGTACAAATGGCCCATAACCTTGCCTTGCTATTTTGACAACCCTTTTCCAGATCACCAATGAAGCTGCATTCTCTGTGCCTTTGAAAGAGTATTTTAAGAGGCCCTAAGTCAATAGTCACTATAAATGTCAGTTACCAGAAGCCTTGGGATTCCTGCATTGGTGGCATGCTCCTAAATTTGAAACTAGATTCAATGCAATGGCAGAGCATGAGCATTTTCAGCATAGATGGACCATGCTGCTGCAGAAGTGAATATCTGAGTGCAAGATTATCTCCCACGTCCAGCCAAAATGGGGCTATGTCCAGCCTTGACATGCCATTCTATTTGCAGGGGTTGTCTATTCATGATGAATTTGAGCCTTCTGACATGCATGAGAGACACTGTCAGGGCCAGATCCTCAGCTGGAGTAAATCAGCCCAGGAAAACTATCAGTCTATAGCTGTAGAAGATTTGGCTCAGGGGACATACCCACCAGGATGGATCCACAGCCACCATTCCTGAGAAACTCTCAAGGCAATTGTTTTGTAAACAAGATGCAGTTTTCCAGCATCTCTGACTTGAATTTATCTGGTTCAAATATAAGTGATGATCACAGTGTGAATGAAGAGTTAAAAAAAGAGTGGAATGTGGCTCACAGTACAGGAATGGGATGCCTTGGAGGATGCTTTGGAAGGAAGGGAGTTGAAAGGAATTGCTCTTCATTTTCTGGTTTTGCAGTATTCCAGAGAGAAGCCAAGTTGACACACTTTGTTCAGCCACAATGTGTGCAACAGTTTGCTTTGGGAAAATGTGCACGTGAAGTGAAAAAATCAGGGTGTTTTGAATGTGGATAGAGTGGGTCAAAGAAAAGTTGGGAGGTAATTAGGCAGTACATTGACCTAGAGTCCCTAGAGGTACAGAAAGCTGTGCTGAAATACATTAGCTGGCAACTTGTATCCTGGTGTTACAGTCCTAATTGTCTTTGAAATGAAGTTTGGAGAAGCATGGAGGAGTCCAGGGATGTAGAAGGAAACAGAGCTCGAATGCTGGCACACAATTTTGTTTCTGATCACAGCTTAGACCGCCATCCTTATGACAGAATAAAGTCTGTTCCCTCTTAAACCAGGGCAGCCTAGGGCAAGTGACTGTTGCCAGGACTGGTAAGCAATGGGACAGCTGGCACAAGAGGTGGGAATCAAACTCACTGGCTCCATTTTGCACACACTGGTCAAGCGAGGACAACCCCTAGACCAGGTTACATGAAGTCAGGACAAGAGGAAATGGCCTCAAGCTGTGCCAGGGAAGGTTCAGGTTGGATATCAGGAAGAATTTCTTCACTGAATGGGTGTTCCTGCATTGGAACAGGCTGCCCAGAGAGGTGGTGGAGTCACCATCCCTGGAAGTGTTCAGGAAATGACTGGATGTGGCTCTGGTCTGGTTGACAAGGTGGGATTTGTCAAAGGTTGGACTTGATGATCTTGGAGGTGTTTACCAACCTCAGTCATTCTGTGATTCTATAAATCTGTTTAGACACAGCCTGCTAGGCTGAGATTGTTCTTCTGAACTGCAGACTCTTTTGGATGCAGTTTTGGTGGGCATGTGGAAAGCCCCATCAGTCACTCTTTACATCACTGCTTTTTTCCTTATTGCACCTCAATGCCAGCAAGATCAACATGGAAATCACAGCTGAAATCAAAGAAGGATATGTGACTACATAAAGAAAACACATGAAAGGAAAGGGATTTCCCAAATCAGGGCCAAATTAGGAACTTCAAAACATATCTCAGTGTGCATTAATAGTGGGTCATGCCATGGACGACGAGCTTTGAAAGCATTGCTGTGAATGCTCCACATCAGCCTGTCCTGCCCACATTTTGCACATGGGATTCTCCTGTGGAGCTGATGCCTCTTTTCAAGGTTTCCCCTTCCTCAGACAAACCCCATAACAATCTGAGACTTAATCCACTCCTGTTAGAAAGCAGACTTGGCTGGAACTGAATCATGTTCTTAAATAAATGTATTTTTCCCAGACATGCAGAGACACAGACATACACACAGTGGAAAAGCAGAGTAATATTTGTATACCTCACTAACTGTTTCAATTCCAAGATTTTATTTTGCACAGTAAAATGGTGCCAAAGTTCTCAGATTACTTTTTTTTTTTCACTAAAATATACCTCATGTTCTGACTCAATATGGACTCACAATTGAGACTGTAAATTTGCAAGAAACACAAAACTGTCCAATCAATTGTTTGTGAAATTGCTTCTATTTTTATATGTATGTGCTGCGCACAATAGTTTAATGTATTCATAAAATAAAATTTTATACATTTTTGGTAGTGTTTTGACTCTAAATCCCTCTTAACATCTGTTTTTTTCCCTGATTCAAAAATGCTGCGTTAACTCCCCCCCACAAACAAAATTTTATTCACCTCTAGGACCAGAGTATATATTGATACACCTCAAGTTGTAGCAGACCTTTTTGTTGTTCAGATTTCTTGCCTGGGAAGTGTCCAGGTGACCCGGGAGGTATGGATGCTTCCCATACCCCTTTCCCACTCAATGCCCTCAGCTTGGGGGATGAAAAATCTCCCAGGAATTCTGGGGACAAGAGATGGTGGATAAGCCCCATTTGAGCGATGGAGGAGACAATTAGGTCCCAGGTATTTAACTACAGGTGACTTTGTTCCTTGGAAAAATGGCACAACTGCAAACTTTTGTGCTCCATGTTTGGAATAACAGTGACTCAGCAGAAGCCAAGAGGACATTTGGGTTTTTTGTTAGAAGCCAAGAGTAAAGGAGGAAGTAAGAATCTCTTCCAGCTCTTGGACAACTGAGGAGGAGACTCAGGCTAAGATAAAACACTGGGAATCTCTAGGTTTAATATATGTAATGTAAACTGGAATTGCAGTGAACTGCAGTGAGCAATCCTGGCTAAGGAAATAGCTGTCACAGAAGAAAAAAATTATAAAAACAAACAACCAAGTATGCAGCCACAAGCGGAGATTTCTTTTTTCTCTTCAGCCAAGCTCTGCATCCAGCTCAGTCCAAAAGCATGTTTGTTTTGGAAGCCATAGGCTGCTGAAAAGTGTTTGGCCAAAATCCAAGGGGCCAATAAGTCCAGATGAGCTGAACAAGCTGCGTCCTTGGATCATGAGATTTGAACATATTATTATTCAATGCTGGATCTCATGAGCACATATAATTGTTGATTATTTTTTGTCACAGGGTGTGGACCAAAATGCCTTGATTAGGACTAATTTTTTTCCCCCTCACAATTAACTGTTTACAACTCACGATTTTATTGTATGCTTTCCTGAACCATAGCTCACAGCTCTGGAATAGCTTCTCCAAGGACAATGGGACCACACCAACTTATGTCAAACAAGAAATCATTAGGGATGATATCTAAAACAACACAGTTTATAATTTTATTTGTTTGAGGGCTCTCTGGAGAAGAGCTTCCTTTCATTTTTTTTATGAGAAGTGATCCATCCTGACTCATTCCAGGTGGCTGGATCCTGGTTTTTTTTCTGGAGTTATTTTGCCTATGACCTGAGCCCAGGACTCAGGTCATAGGCAAAATAAATTTGTGTTTGGTCCAACACAAATCTTCCAGCTTATTGAAGAGGCAATAAAACAAAATAATGCAAAAACCTAAAGAAGGGAATTTTGCTAATCAGCATAGATGTCACTCAGTGAGATTGGGAGCACTTTAAATACCTCAGTTATCCAGTGAGGGACAAACCAGCTTACATTTAACCCAGGGTCAAAACACAGTGGAATGGCCTCAAAATGACAGAGAGCAGGGTTTAGATGGGATATGAGGAAGAAATTGTTCCCTGTGAGGGTGGGGAGGCCCTGGCACAGGGTGCCCAGAGAAGCTGTGGCTGCCCCTGGATCCCTGGCAGTGTCCAGGCCAGGCTGGATGGGGCTCTGAGCAAGCTGGGACAGTGGAAGGTGTCCCTGCCCATGGCAATGGGGTTGGAATGAGTTGGGCTGTGAGGTTCCTTCCAACCCAAACCATTCCATGATTCTATGATGACGATGATTTTGCAAAGGCAATGACTACAGAAATAAAAACTGTGGGAAAGTGGGTATGTATGGGGCATGTCTGAGTGTCCCTTTTTGTAAATCTTAAGCAAATCTGCAGACACTGTGTTTGCACATTTTAAAGAGAAACTTGCAGATGTCAAAGTAAGGAAAAGCTAATCTCCAATGGGATTTATTTCTTACACCCCTATGACAATCAACATGCAGGTCCACAGGCCAGCTGGGTGACTAGAATTTCTTGTGTATGACATTTCTTATGTATGTTTGCATTCTGCAAAACCTCAGTTCATGCTGAGCTGGTCATCAGCTGCTCATGAAGGTGGTAACTTGAATTCATTTCCATTCTTGCACCAGAAGTGGAGACTGGGGGAGGAATCAACCTTGGAGCAAAGTGTCAAGAGGTGACATCAGTGTCAAAGAGACATAGCCATGTTCTAACTAGCCTCTGGCATATAAGAAAGTCCATTAGGGATAATGGAAAGGATAATAAAGAAGATTTTTTTAAATGTTAAATTGCATTTCTGAGTTTTAAAAAAATTGTCAGTGAAGAAATCTTTGCTTTGGAGAACTGAGCAGTTTGATGAGAGTCCAGAACTTCAGTCAAGATAACAGGAACAGCCTGATTGACTTATTTGAAAGAGAATGCATTTCCCAACCAACCCTAGTGTGGCACCAGCTTGTGACAGCTGTGAAAATGGCCAAAGATCAGTAGGGCCCAGGTGCAGGATCAGTGTCCCAGCAGATGATGAACCTTTGCACAATGTGACTCTTAAGTTTCTCCTTGCTGGTAACGTGACAGGCTAAGAAAGCAACGTGAAGAATTATTGTGTCTACAATGAACAAAAAAAAAAAAAAAAAAAAAAAAATTTTTGANTGCTTATTTCTTTTAATCCCTTTTCAGATTCACTCAATACAAATTTTTTTGTAATCCTTACAGCACACAAGGACTTTTAATCAACAACTCCATTCTTTGTTTCTAAAAAAAAAAAAAAAAAAAAAAAAAAAAGAAAAAAATTGTAGCTGCACATCTACCTCAAAAGTCATTTTGTGGAGGAGAACCTGAATCAGAAGCAGACTTCAAGACATATTTTTGCCAAATTTCTGTTCATTCTGTGTAAGGCAGCAGGCTGGAATGAAATGATCTTTAAGGTCCTTTCCAATCAGGCCATTCCACGGCTCTATGATTTTTTTTTATTTTTTTTTTTTTTTTAAATTGAGGGTATCAGCAGCTCTCACCACAAATCGCACCCATCCTCTCTCCTGTAACACCTAAGAAAACTCAGACCCCTTAAAACGACAGAAACACTCTCTGTTCAGAAAACAAAACCTTCTAGGGACTGGTTCTGCTTTGTCTGGGAGCTGTGCCAAGGATTTCAGCTGGAGGAGGAATGAGGCCCTTCATTTCAGCTCACTGGAGCGGGCACACTGCAGAGAGCGCTGGTACACGCTGCGGTCCCCAGCCCAGTGGGCTGTGCTTACCTCATCTCTTGCACGTAGGTGAGCTGAGCCAGGATGTTTTCTTTAGTCGTGGGCAGTGTGACAAGAATGGGGCCTCCAAATAAGGTCACTCAGGATGTGTTTAACAACACTGGGTGAAGTCTGTGGTGAAGGCATCTGCACACACACACACACACACACACAGAGCATCCACTGCACCTCCCCTGGCCTCAGTGCGTCAGTATTCCTGGAATAACTCCTGGAGAGGCACTCCACCCTTGTGCTTCCAACGCTGGGGGTGGGATCATCCCAGGGCCACTTGGGACTGTGATTTTAAGGAAGGGGAGGCAGAGGGGCAGGCTCCTGATTTCCGTGACCTTTTTTTGAAGACGTGCAGTGCAAAGGAAATTATTAAGAGCAGAGATAGTTTTGAATCTGCCAACCCAAAGTCCTTTGTGAGCTGAGCAGCAGAGAGCAAGAGGCTTTCTGAGGCCAGCACAGGCACCCAGATGGCACAGAATGCTGCAAAAGGGCAAGCTACCCACCTGTTTAAATAGAAGTCAATATGCTTTATTAGGCAAGAGTGCTACAGGTGCTCCTACGTGATGAAAGGAACTCCAGCACTGGGAGGGGACGTGTAGTTTCACTCATAGGAGAATCCTGGAAATCAAATCCATTAGATTGAGTAGAAAACTTTTTTTTTAACCTGAAAACCTCTGATGGCCCACAAAGCCCTTCCAAAAGATAACTGAAAGTCACTTGTAGTAATTTAAATTCGTTGTAAAAAAACCTTGCCTTTGCCTTGTGAGCCATCTACAGACTGAGGGGATAAGCAGTAAAAGAAAGCAGCACAAAGGATGACATAGAGCTGCTGAGGGTTTTATAGAGCTGAGGTGGTAAGTGTGGATGGCAAAATGACCTAAAGCTGAAACTCAGAGCAGTTAAAATGCGGGAAAGTCAGACCCTAATCTGCTCCTGTGACCTTTAGTTCCTTCTGTGTACAGTTTTGGGTGTAATTTGCAGTTAAATGATGATACCAGGGAGGCCTGAGTGTCATCCGTGTCCCAGCTGAGGCCCAGGTGAGTGCCCAGCACACCTGGCTTAGCCTGAGCTGAGCTGCCTCTGGAGCAATGAGCAGGAGGCAGCAGGAGCAAGGAGCATGGGACAAAGGCATGGCAGGGAGGGAGGGGAGTGAGACTCACTATGGGCTGGAGCATCAATTGCAAAATCACAGAATCACAGAATTATTTGAATTGAAAGGGACAATAAAAATCATCTTGTTTCAACCCCCAACCGTGGGCAGGTACACTTTGCCCCTAGACCAGGTTGCCCAATGATTATCTCAAATAAATTTCATCCTGAAAGCTGAGGTCTGTCTTATCAATCTTTTCCTCTGGAGTGAGGATTTCCTCATTTTACCTTGGTTCCTGACATTCACCATAGGTGGTTGCTCCTCCAGGCTGTCTCCCAGCTCCCTTTCCAGGACATGTCTAAGGAAAGCCCTGCACCACTGTGCCACCTGACCCTGGCTGTGTAGCACCCCTGCAGTGGGAAGTGGAAAATGTGGCAATGTGAAATGGTTTTGATCTTTAAATTCAGTTCCATTTTTTTCCTTTTTTTTTTTTGTCCCTACAACAAGCAATTTCTCTTAATTATCAGCAATTTCTTAGTTGAGAACTGAGAAAAGCCATCTCAATTCATCAAACACCACAGAGCAATATAGAAATCTGAAAAATCATTACCAACTCCTGTGGTAAAAGTTGCAGAAATATTGTTATTGCAGATGCAAGACAAGAAAGGTTGTCATCACTTCTATTATAACAGACTTGGCTGATAGAGTAAAGCAGCTTTCATACACCTGGCTACCTCACCAACAGCTGAATGGGTAGAGGATAAATGAAATTCCCACAGAAGGAATAAATAGATCAGCCAGCCTGAAATAAAAAAGATAGGAACTGTAAAAACCTCCCAAAACCTCCCAACAAACCACATGTAGTGGGCATTATAGGTTTAAAGCAAAAAAGTCTATGAAAAAGTAGAATTTGTATTATCATTCTTACAAGCAGAGACTTAATAAATTCACTTCAACCCAGCAGATTAAACAGAATTTGGTAAAGTCTGGAGTTTTCCTGACACTGTGAGAAGCTTTAAAAAATGCCAAACAATGTAAGCTTGTAAAAGTAATCTTTGCTTGTCTGACTATTATAAAAAGAAAAACAGATGCTCACAACTGGCATGTGCTTAAATGAGGCTGAATAAATTTTTCAAACATCTGAAAATGTTTTCTGTGCCACCAAGGCACTGGAGAGAGATCAGATCAGTGCATGCTGGCATGCACAGCAGAATGTCATGGGGAATATGAAATATCAAACCAGAAAAACTGCAGTCACGAAAGAATGACAGAATATCCCAAGAGGGAACAGTGCCTCTGTGAGACACTTCTGTAACTGCCCCTGAGGTATCAATATCCACATACAAGTCTAATAAAGGGAGCAAAGAAAAAAAAACAGAACAACCAACCAACCAACCAACCAACCAAAACCCCCAAACATTGTGTTCTAATACCAGAGTGAAAAATATGGGTGGATAATTTCAACAGTAAACAGAGATGCTGCTTTAAAAAATGAGAAGAAAAATTAACCCTGCTTTCCTTCTAAGCTACCTTTTAATTTAAAGCATTTCAGATGTTATAACCAGTAAAACATCTGAGGCCTGGATTGTCTCTCATTGCAGCCAGCTTTGTCAGCCCACTCAATTTAAGATCTGACCCTTATACACTTTGGCTAAGAAGTGCTGTCATTTACACAGGTGAATATACTCTGACGCAAGGCTCTGGATTTACACAGGTGTGGCAGCAGAATTTGGCAGTTTTACTAATTTTAAATAATAAAAAAGCCCAAATCAGATCCACTTTTGCAGTGCATTACAGTTGTATCAATTCATTAATGCTATCAATCTGTTATATGCTGATGGTACAGCTCCACAGCTTGTTAATGAAACTAAGAATTTTTCATGCTGTGTCCAGCTAGAGACTAAAACTGAGCCTAACACTGCACAGTTTAAATCCTCAGGTTTCATTAAAGAAATATTCATTTCTTGTTTAGTACTTTTGTCAGGTTTATATTTAATTTTGAAAGCAACCTTAACACAGTCTAGTTTTGGAACCTGTCACTCCCATCATTGATTCACCCACATACAGTGTCCCATTAGTACAGCATTTTCATCTCATAAACGGAACCACCTTTTCTTAAATCTGAAAATTTGTTTGTAAAGACCCAGAACATTGGCAGGACACCTGAGAAGCAAGTCTTGTATCTTGGAACAGTTTTTTACAAACTGCCAGCCAGATGTGCAATGCAGGAGCAAACATCCAGCTTTTAGGTGTTTTACACATTATTTCCAGCTGGTTTTGGCCAACTTTAGATTATTTATGTGACTCAGAAGGAAATAGGAGAAGTAAAAGGGACAGTTTCTTTGAAGTAGGCTCTGCTTATATCAAGCTCCCTTTGTTTAAATGGAATGACACAAATATCAGCCCAACACGGTTGGTGTGGAACTTAAACCATAATGAAGGACAACTTAATACTAACTTTTGGTACATTTGCAACAAAATTTTAGCTGTATTTGATGTTTCCACTAAATCAGAATGCAGCTTGGAAACAGTGAGGGAAGGTGGGAGTCTGAATAAACACATCTGGCAAAAAAGAAAGATAATTCAGGGCCGAAGGGTCATTCCCTTCAGTTCAAGTGCAGTGGATTGCCCTTCCTGGATCCAACAGTAGGGGCGTGGGAAGCTGTCAGATGTCACAGGGTTGGAGATAACATTTGAACATATGATTAGCTTTCGTGAGCTGTCTTTAGAAACCTTACATTTTTTCCCCCACACACCTTAGCCAGAGATCCTTCCCTTGAGGTTTCGGGACACTTAAAATGTTGCTTTGCCAAAAATCAAGGATGTGGAGAAGGTTTTCCTGTGTGATGTCACGTTGCTGCCCTTTATAAGCCTGTGCAGAGAAGAAGGGATCCTGTCTGAGGATTCACACTCCAGGCACGAGGGCAGGCGAGGAGCAGACGCTGACCCACCATGGAGCGGCGAGCCATTCCGCAGGGCATTCCCTGCAGCTCCCTGCTCCTGCTGCTCTGCAGCCTGAAGGCTTCCCTCACCTTTCCCAACTCCTCTCCACTGCTCAGTCCCAGCTGGGGGAATGGAGACCGCCTGGTGCACCTCTACACTGACACGGAGAGGAGCAGCTTCCACCTCCAAATCAACGCTGACGGCTTCGTCGATGGTGCTCCTCACCAAACCATCTACAGTAAGTGGCTTCCTATCGACCTCCATGGGAGCAGGGGAGGGATAATGAGATTTTTTTACTTCCTCTCCACCTATAGAAAATCCCCTCTTCTCACTAGGCAGGCAGGCAGAGGAGCACAGCCGTGGGATGGAAAATACGCATCATCGTAATTCTCCTTTAGTTTAACGAATAAAATCACTCCAAAGGAATCTAGTAGATGGGGAATTCCATTCCTTGCCTAGGACAACTAAAGTCCTGTGGTTCCTGTAATATTCTGCAAGGAAAAACCACCTGAATTATCCTTGACTTCATGATTTTACCCCCAGTTTCTGGTGGAAGTTCCTATAAGAGGTTGGTAATGACATCCCCCAAAATAACTACATCCAAATGATGGTGCTGCCAAAGGAACTGCACTGAGGGAACTTGCCAGAGCAGTGCTGGAAAACTGATGGCATCCATAAAATCTGTATTTTGGGGTAGAGGGCTGAAAACTACTAAAACTTAAGTTTGAATGTACACAGAACATGGGCGTGCAAAGGACAGTTTAAAAGGGGAAAACTATGAAAGACCAGACCAACATAAAAAAAGTGTTGAGCCTTTGAGGCTCATGAGAAGAAACTATGCCCTAGTATCACTGAAAGGTTGTCAAATTGTGTCTTCACAGTTTATTTTATTATCTATTTTATTATTCTGTTTAAACAGAGAATAGTTTATTCTTCTTCCTTTGCTAAACACTTGGCCCCAAACACTTTAGTTAGTAGATAAATGTAGGGGACTTAAAGACTTAGGGTTCTTTTACAGCATTTCAAAAATACTTCTCTCTTAGCAGCATTCAAATCACAAATAGCTATGCATCATAAAATCAAGTTGTTGTTGTTGTTGATGTTATTATTACCTCTATTTTATACACTCAGTTAAAAATCTAAGCCTAGGAAATCAAGCTTTTACATAAGTAAATAAGGGTGTTTTCTAAAGTTATAATTACTTAATGAGGAAAAAGGATCACATTCTGCTATTTTTTTAAGGAATTAATCATGAAACACTCACAGAAATGCTAGTACTGTCTTGTTACTCTTCCTACATATTTAAAGATTTTCTAAAACTCATTTTGGATATGTTGGTCAAGAACCAGTGTGGGATTTTAGAGAACAACAGACAGCAAAATATCACATTTTCCCATTTCTGCTTTGAAACAAATACAGCAGGATTTGGAATGGTGAAGCAGGAAAGGTGGAAATCAGAAAACCAAAGGGGTATTGAGAGGGAGAGTCCAGGTGGAACTTCCTGGGCATCACTTCCTGCCCATTCCTCTTGTGCCACTGCTGGGCACCACTGAAAAAATACCACAGGGCAGTCACAAAGATGAGGAGGACAAACTCCCCCTGGATGTGGGCAATGGCAGAACAGAGGGCAACATACTCAGACCATGATCTGGGACTTCAGAGGGGAAAAAAATTGTCTTTGGGAGGTTAGTGCCACATTGGAACAGGGCACCCAGAGAGGTGCTCTCCATCCTGGGAGTTTTCCAAAGCCACAGTGAATCTGATTTAGGATGGACAACAGTCCCAGGTCATGTCAGAGGTTGGTTTGGACTCCTAGAGGTCACTTCCAGCAAGAGTATCTGTGGATCTGTAAATGCAGTGCTGAACTGGATCTTGGATTTGATGTTTTTGTTGTTCTGAATAGGTGCCCTAATGATCAAGTCTGAGGGTGCTGGCTCAGTAATAATCACAGGAGTGAAGAGTGGACGCTACCTGTGTATGGACATGAAAGGAAACATATTTGGCTCGGTGAGTAACCTTTCCTAAGCCTTGAGGCTGCATGCCCAGTGTGTCCATTTCCCCAGCCAGGGCAAGCCTGGGTAGCTGCAGGTGGAGGGGGAAATGTAAGAGAGGATCCGACACTTAGGCCAAACTTTCCTCTGTTCTTTGATTGTATTAAGTTGTAGAGCCGACAAAAATCATCTGAGGTCCTGCCTGGGTAAATGAGGACAAAATGAGATCCAGTGAGAGACCAATCTGTAGCACAGAGCCGTGGGTTGGGACCCTCTGGGAGAAAGCAGGGTTTTATCATTAATATCTCTTTGCTGAAAGAGATTTAGTTCATAGAGATTTAGATCATAGACATGCAATACTGATTTACATCTGGGTCAGACACACACCTGGGAGATTAGAAAAACACCTGCTGCAAGATCTCATCCCTCTTTCCCTCTTTAACCAGTGTTTGTAATTCACCAGACCCCTCTGCTTACAGGTGTCCTGTTTTTTCCTCACAGCATTACTTCAGCCAAGAGGACTGTGTGTTCAACCACAGGACGCTGGAAAACGGCTACGACGTGTACCAATCCCCCAAACACCACTTCCTGGTGAGCTTAGGCAGAGTTAAACAAGCCTTCTCCCCGGGTATGAACCCACCCCCATACTCCCAGTTTTTGTCTAGGAGGAATGAGATCCCTCTGTTCCGATTCAACACCCCCGAGCCCCACAGAAACACCAGGAGTGCAGATGTTGATCCGGTGGATCCTCACCAGATCCTGGTCCCACAGAGGAAGACCCCGGTGTTCGGCTCCCCCCAGCAGCAGCCAGCAGACTTTCCCCACATGCCCAGGGAGCCCATGAGGATCAACCAGAACGATGTGGTGAACCCTGATGATCCTCACGCCATGATGGAGGTCAGGAGGTACCCAAGCCCCCGCTTCTACATCACGAGATAACGGCAGCCCCTGCGCTCGCCAGGTGAAGACAGGGGCAAAAGGAACTGTCTGTCACACTCAGCCTGAATGCCAGAGGGGCTCTTAAAAACCTGGGAGACTTTGGGAAAAGCTCCTTAGCTTCAAATCTTGTTTTGTCAGTAAACTGCTGTCTGTAAGTACAAGCCAGATTCTTCCAGCTGAGGCTCTAATGGAAAGAAGATCCATGTTTGCAAATAGTAACACAAACCAAACCTTTCAGGGTCTGAATCACCTTACATTTGCATCAATGAGGGGGGAAAAAAAAAAAAGAAATCCCTTGTATGAAATGGGAAACTGGTGTTATGTTACTGATGTAAAGACCTGGAGCACCTGAGATTTCAGCAGGGACAGGGAATCCTCTCACTAGCACCATCCTGTCCAAGCACAGCAGACAAACTGCCAGGTGGTGTGTTATTTATTATATAAAAATTACCATATATGTCATGTATACAGTATCTGAAGGGTTACAAGGAAGCTGGAGGGAGGCTCTTCATCAGAAACTGCACAGACAGGACAAGGGGCAATGGCTTCACACTGACAGGAGTAGGTTTAGATTGGATATGAGGAGGAAATTGTTCCCTGTGAGGGTGGGGAGGCCCTGGCACAGGTTGCCCAGAGCAGCTGTGGCTGCCCCTGGATCTCTGGCAGTGTCCAAGGCCAGGCTGGATGGGCTCTGAGCAAGCTGGGATATGGCCAGGTGCCCATGGTGGTGGGAGTGGATGAGCCTTCCAACCCATCCTCTGATTCTTCGTTTTTAGCTTTTAAGTTGGAGCTTCATTCTCTCTTCATCCACATGAGTCCAAAGAAGGCCACTCTGCTGTACTAGGAGAAGCAGACATGGAAAGCTGGAGGAACTGACAGAACAATAGGACAGGATTAAAAGGTCCTGTGGAAAAAGAGCAATTTCTGACACTGAATCCAAGCTGAGATTTTGAAAAAAAGGGGAGAGTCTCACTGTCTCTCAAGTGCTTCTCTATCATAGGTCTACATTTACTAAATTCCAGCATCCCAATATGAAAATAAAGATCATTAGTTTTGCATATTTCCAAACCAGAGAGAAGTACAGGATTAGTAACAATTAATACTGTATTAAAAAAACCAGTTTGTTTTGCATAATACTGAACTCTACAGAGGGAAAAATAAAAAAATTTTAAGTATCAAGCAATTAATATTTAGACTATAATGAAGACTCTTACCTAGTGAAAATTAGGTTTGTATTTAGAAATGGAATATCCAATTAGCATCCATGTTTGTATTCAGTTCTGAGCAAGTATCAGATGCTATGTACTTGTAGGAATGAAAGCTCTGTCTACATTAAATTTTGATGGGAAGTGTTGATGGGGTTAAATCTATAGACCATCTCTATATTCCTACATTAGAACAGAGTAAGTAGGGTTGCTCACTCTATCAGTAGCCAGGGGATAAGAAAGCTAAGACTGAATACATGGTGGATTTTTCATCAAAAAAACATATTTGTAACTACAGGCAACTGTCTCAAAACTTAAAAGAATTTATTCTTCAATGGAGATGCTGGCAATCACCAGCTAGTAAGAAAGCATTACTTATTTATGTCACAATATTTATTTATTTATTTGAGTGGGTCTTAAATCCTGCAGAATATTTATAAGTATTTATAATAATGTATTACAGAGTCTATTTCCTTTTATAAAACTACCAATAAACTTTTCCATTCTCTTCACTTTCCTTTTATAAAACTACCAATAAACTTTTCCATTCTCTCCAAATGGATTCTGCATTGTCTGTTCAAGCTCCCCCCTCCAGAAGTACTTGAGTGAACAAATAAATGGTAGCAGCAGTATCTGAAAATGTTTGTGTGCTGCTCTCCCCCTGACTTCCAGCCTCACAGGTTTCAGTTTCCTAGGTGTTTCATGCACCCCAAATTATAAAAGTTCTTTGAAAAATTATGAGAAAAAGCGTGTCATAGTAGGTCCACACTGACCACAAAGGGATTTTCACCTCTATTGGGAAATGTCTCTTACAAGCAATGGAAATCCACTGGTCTGTCAGCTGAGTCCTGCTGGGAATTATTCGTGATCCTGGCTCAAAGATGTTGGGATAAAAGATACTTGGTAAATTTAAAGCCTCTGCAGGGAGGGCTCAGAGCAGGGCCCAGGCTCTGCTCTGTGGGGCCCAGCAGTGGCACCAGGGGAACGGGCAGGGACTGAGCCCAGGAAGCTCCCCCTGGACAGGAGGCAGAAATTCTGTCCTGTGCAGTGACTGAGAATTGAAAAGATTGTCCAAAGAGGGTGTGGAGTCTCCTCACTGGGGATATTCCAGAATTGTCTGGACACAGTCCTGTGCCCTGTGCTCTGGGATGGCCCTGCTGGAGCAGGGAGGTGGCACCACATGAGCCACTGTCAGGGTCCTGCCTGACACATTCTGTGAAGACTCAAGCAGTTGTAAGATTGGAAGTTCATAATTTCCTCCTCTGCATGCTACTCTGCCCCACATAGTTATTGATGATGCCTTCTCACTAGTATTTCCACATTCCTGTATTTTTATTCAAAGTCATTACAAAAAATTGCCCCTAAGGGACTTAAGTAGCAGCTCAATACTTGACCTTGGACATTACTATTTCTATGCCCACTAATTCCTTGCGTATCTGCTTCACCTTTTTTTTCTCCTATGCAACATTTATCTTTTCTAGCTGAGCTGCTGGTTTCCACTGTGGTATTAAGCATTCCATCAAAATTCACCTAGATCATGTTTCATTTTTCCCTTGCCTATACATTAGTTACTTCATCAAAGAACTACCCATTTAGTCTAGTGTGAACTACTTACAGTAAAAACTCCTTTAATTAGATTCCAAGTTTCATTTACCTCTCTTGTCTGTAATTACTTTCTCCTTCAGAATTTGTTGCATTAACCATTATTTACATTTCTTTGGAGAAGTAGAATTAAGTTATGTGATTCTTGGGACTATACTGTGCAGGGCCAGGAGCTGGACTCAATGATTCTTGGGGATCCCTTCCAACTCAGGATATTCCATGATTCTAAAACTAATTTTGTGAATCCTGCCCTTCTGAAATCAAACCTTCTTTTTTCACCTCAGCTTTTAAATTCAGTAAACTCACTTTTCAATAGCCAGCTCTTCCAAAATACATTCAGGACTTATCACAGTCAAGTCTGGTACACCACCCCACTCCCACTCAGCTATAGCTGGATGATCCAACTGGGCATCAGAAGGAAAGAGTATCACACTCAGTTATGCCCCCAAAGGAGCTCTGCCTGGACCTCAGGTGCATTCCTTTGGTGACCAGTAACAGCCTGCTCAAGATTCCTGGGTTTTCTCAGTATCCTCCTGTGCCTTTCCCTCTGTGCCCTCAAGAGTCCTACTGCCAGCCTCTGGCATTCAGGCAAATAATCCACTGCCACACGGGGTCCCTGCATCGCAGGAACCCCAGAGCTGTTTGCAGGTGACACCAGAACTGTCAGTCACACAGGAACCCCTCTTGAATGGCACTGGAGTCACCACACACACACACACAGATCCCCCACAGTGGCTCTGCCATATCCGTGGGTGCCAGAAAAGCAGCTCACAAATCACTGTGCAGCTCATTTGTGCCCATGCAGCTGCCATTTGCCTGGGATTACAAAGATCCAAAAACCTCAGGCACACAGCCAAAGCCCTCAAAAGCAGGACACATCTGGGGGAAATTTGACATATTTTAAGTCCGGGCATGTGGGCTGTGGATCTGAGGCAGCCAAAAGCATGGATGGAGAACACATCTGATTTAAATTCTGTTCTAAATGAAAAAAAGAAAAAGAAAGAAAAAGAAAGGAAAAAAAAAAAAAAAAAAAAGGGAAAAACACACTCAATTTCCAAAC
>VZTR01005366.1:239438-249891 GCA_013400775.1 Chaetops frenatus | reverse complement strand
AAAAAAAAAAAAAGGGAAAAACCTCCTCAATTTGCAAAGACAGGGCTAAGTCTGGACAACATTCTTCAACAGAGAACTGTGGGAATAGAGAAAATATCTTTGCTTTAGAGGAAGGAAGCTGTGGTTCTACCAGAGCTCTCTGCCTGAGAGCTGCTCAAGGAAAGGCAAATGCTCAAGGAAAGAGCTGTGAGGAGATGATGTTGGTGGAGCCTGCATTCATTACCACTACTGAGTAATCCCTCAAATATTTATGCTCTGTTACTATTCCTAAAAGACCCATCTATTGCTGCAGCTCTCCATTCCTATGATCCCAATAAACTGTACAGATTTACTGTACACGTGCTCAAGAGTCACTTGACCAAAAAAAGATTAAGTCTCAGTGCCAATGTAAAACTTAAAAAAAGGACACAGACTTAAAGAAAACATCTCTTAGAATTAGCTTCTGAAACTTCCAAAATTAGTGACTTTTTAATGCAGAGGGAACCTGATACCTAACATAACAAAGGAGAAGTAACAAGTGCAACTATTTTAGGGCAGGCTATAAGGCCCCCTACGCTGGTGTCCTGTCTCCAGCAATGCCAAGAGCAGATACTGAGGGAAAAAGCACATCTGGGTAACTCCAGAACTCTCTTGACTGCTTGTACTCCCTTGGCCACTGGCAGATGTGTTTGCAGCATTTTAGTGTGTTTTACCAAGCCTGAACCAGGAGATTTTGATGCATTTTCACTGAAAAAATGTAACATCATTAAGATAGGAGCTGTTTAGAAAACTTGAGTGGTTTCACTCTGGTATTTTTCCCTGTCAGACACCACTGTACCATCTGCTTGCCCTGTGTAAGAGTTACAAGAGGAAAGAATTTGGTAACAATAAGTTAAAGAAAACAGTAACACAGAGAAGTTTCTTAGGCTGGTTCTAAATTTTAACGACCTATAAATACAAAAAAAAAAAAAAAAGAAAGCAAAGCACATTATAGAGGAAGAGTCAAAAATCCCTCTGGGAATAGTGTTACTCAAACAGTGGCAAAGCACTTAACACAGAAGTAGATGTCCTCCTAAGTTATGGCATCATCAGTAAGAACAAAATATTAATTACTTGCTTGAGAGCAGACAAGAATGAAAAAGAAATCTTTTAAAGTGAGAAGCACCCCAATCACTAGTGTGTTTTGAAATATTTGATGAAATGACAGACTTAGGGAGAAAAACGTGTCACATCTCCACTCATCCTCTCACATTTTCAACTGTTAGTCTGGCTCCAAGAAGAATTGATGGAATAACTGGCAAAATTCAGGACATGGCAATTCCAGGGGAGTTTCAGCTGTTTAAAACACTGACAGGAGAACTGCCTGCTATGTAAGTGGCCTGCCTGAAATAAACTGGCACTATCAGGGACAGGCAAATTCAGAATGAACTCCTGCCCCACTCTCCTACCACTAACTCTGTTAGAAGTCATAATTAAAGCTTTTCTATCTTCATTGGCTGTGACCATCAATTTAGTACTGAGGAGCTTTCTAGGAAGATGCATTTCACAAAGAGCTTGAGGAGTTCATGCAAAAGTCCATATTCCCATTTTAGCATCCTATGAAGACTTATTTTCTTCAGTATATTGAGAAGGAATTATTTTATTACTGAAAAAGAGCCATGGACACTTTTAAACATCAGCCTTAAGAGTCGTTTTCTAAGTAAAAGGCCAGGAAGGAAAAAAGGGAAATTAGGTGATCTGAGCAAAGTTTCACAGGGCAACATTATGGAATATTTTTACCTCAAAAGAAATACAGATGAAATGGGAGTTCTATTCAGAAGCCTTTAATTTTTATTTTTTTTAAACAGGCTTAAAATATGCAAATGAAGAAAAAATATGTGAATCTTATAAATAACACAAATGAGATAAGCTCACACTGTAACACCACAAACACCCCAGTGGGGAAAGAATGCAGTATTAACACCAACAATCACCAAACAATCAAACTTGCCTCATTCTATGCAAAAATATTCATAGAATCAAGTGCATGACTGCAGCCAACAGAAAGATTCCAGTCAGGTACAACTCACCCCAGACAGAAAGTTCTTTTTCCAGACAAGAGACCATTACTATGTGCACATGAGGTTCCTCATCCTGCTCACAGCTAAAAATAAATACTCTGTGTTTGTGTACAGTGCTCTTCAACAAAAATCTCGACAACCTGAACAATTTCTTAGGAAGTACTCCTGGCGAGGTAGGTTTGTCATCATTCCCACTTCAAAAACGGAAAGGAGACTTGCCCAGAGTCTCACAGATATTCAGTGTCAGAGCCACATCCCCTGGCTCTGCACCAAACCTTTCCCACTGGGCAATGTTCCTTCCTAGGTTCTACTATTGCATTCAAAAATTTATTTTAAGACAACATGTATGTTTCATATTACAATATAGCATTTTGTAATAAAACAAGAATACAGTATAGCTCAGTTTTGAGGTACCACTCCTCTCCCCTTTCCAACCCTTTCACTTGGAGGTAACCAAAATAATTATGGAGTAATGCAAAGGAGTTGTTTGAAATATGTGCTGTAGGAGCAGATATGCAAGTGACTGGAAGTATTGTTTCTGAGAACTGAGAATATTTGTTTTAGTTTGCTACTGCCAACTTCTACTGGGCACTAGGACCATGCAAATTGTGTTTTTTAAGATGGCAAGCAGCTGCATGTCTCACTTTTTGCTGTTTAGTGTCAGCAATTCCAGTCAATCCCAGTAATTACTACAGATACTTTTCCCAAGCTTAGCAAAATGGTGATCTAAACCCACTCTTCCCCCACAGAGACTCTTAAAACACTTTTGAAGCTACACATTCAGCTCCCACATCCACTAAGTGAGAGTCTTGGTTAAGACAGATACATGTGATTTTGGGTTTTAACAAATTCCCGTTTTCAAGTTTTATAATGAAATGACTGACCCCTGTATTGGGACTGACAGAAGACAGCTGGGACTTGGTTAAATGCGCTGGTAAGGTACAGCTGAGATCTGAAACAAAATAGCCAATCCAGTTCCTCATGTAGGCTCCATGACTCACCACCAAAATATTGGCATCTAATACCATGGAAGATCCGCTGCCCTCAGAGCTCGGCTCGGCCTCACTGCAGTGGTTTGTCCAAGGGAAAACAAACTGTTCTCCAGATGTTCCTGAGCTCCTGCCTGGTGCACCAGGCTTGCCATGCTCCTTCTGCTCCAACTCAAGGGCCAGCTGGCACAGGAATTCAAAAAAATCCCTTGCACGCTTTCTCACCTGCAGGGAAGGGCCAGAAGGGAACGTTGTGAAGAACACAGAGATCATTGTGAAGCAAGCACAGATTTGGCCTTTCAGAAATCTGACATGTAACTACCTCAGTTAAAATACAAAGATTTCTTACAGACAAGGCTCAGAAAACAATGCAAGTTACCGACTGCTGTGCAAACTCCTCTGTCCTCCAGAGAGCAATTGCTATCATCCTCCTGTGAGCCAGAGCTTCATGAGGAGTCAGTCTCAAAACCAGTATCTTAATTATAATGACATTCCCCACTTGGCAGCCACTGTTATCAGGCCAAGCTGTGTTTTTTAGATTAGGAAATATCTCTGTTTGGGCTGAGCTCTCAGTAGGAAGCTCCCAATAGCTGCAATTGGACTGATAAAAAAGCCTAGAAAGCAGGGCACAAATGAATAAATAAATAAATACCATACTTCATCCAGTGTTTCTCCTCCAGAAGGTGTGAATGAAGGGCATTGCTCTCCAGCATCCTTTGCCATAGCCTTGAGGTCAGCCAAAGGCCTTCCTTCAGCAACACCGTATTTCTGCAAGGGAAAATGGGGGTTGGCAGGATGTGTCAGGTCCCCTGTGCCCCTTCCAGAGGGTGCAAACAACTCTTCACAGCTTTGTTTTCTTGGATTCTCAAAGCTTAGCTACCTTTTACATTTTATGCCATTTCTGGGTGAGGAAATATCTTTATACATATCCTTTTAAACAGCAGATATATATATATATATATATATAGATAGATAGATAGATAGATAGATAGATAGATAGATAGATAGATAGATAGATAGGTAGATATGTACGTGTGCTGGGTAGACAAATACATTTAGAGCAGCATCTCATTTAAAGCAAGGACATTCAAAACATGACTTTCAGCCTGATCTCTGCCTGGAGATTTTTTCCTCCACTGACACTCATCCCCAGCATACAAAATTCAAGTGTCTTTGTGACTGAGGTCACAGTGCAAGTGCTTCTGTATGTAGCCCTTCACATGAGGATAAAATCTGTTTACTTTTTGCTTGCAGGAAGGCTACAAGGAATTGTTTTTTACATTTAAGAAACCAGTATTTTTTCTAAAGACCCAAGAAGTCTCCACAACAGAGGATGGATCCATCTTCAATTCAGAATTTTTGAAAAAGTCATTAAAAAAAGGAAACAAAACCACACAAGTACCCTCCCAATTAAAAGTAAATATTAAGGCCTTGCTGATATCAGGGAAATTCTGGGAGAAAAGATTCAATCAGGAAATGCTACAGTCATGTGCTGCTCCTTAAATACTAAAGCTTACTTTATTTAAATTCTTGATGCATCATAGTTACAACACTCATCACTGAATTTTGGCTCTGCTTCACCATTCTGCAAACAATTTATTGTCCCTGATGTGAATAGTTCCATTTCCAGGGGTCAAAAACACATCAAACAGTGCTCTCCACTGTTAAACCTACCATTCAATAAGCAGAGATACCCATCAGCAGTAAGTCACATTTTCAAATTATTCAATATTTGATAACAAATTCTTTTGGTACTTACTCTCTCTCGCAGTCTTGCATCATACTGGATTTCCAAATCTTTGCAAAACCTGTTTTTCCCTAGAATGGCAGCAGCAGTCTAAAAAGTGAATATACAGTCACATCAACTGGACAAAATGTAGACACAACCACCTTACACCATCACAGGCAAGGTGAATCCCACCAGCAGCATCCAACAACCCAAAACAACAAAATAGAAACTTTTTCAGCTACCAGTCTGGCAGAAATGGACAGATGACCCAGGGCAGGCCATAAAAATAAAAAAGCTGCAAGCTTCTGGCAGTTCCTTCCCAATTCAAAGTCCAGAACAGCTGAAGACACAGAACCCATGAGAGGTGGGCAGCAGGGTTTACTGGAATAAGAGCAACATCTTCTCTTGGGTAAAACACAGAGCATTCATTCTTTACGTGTAGTACATGGGCCAGACTCAGAGCTGTGTTCCCCAAAACTGCTCAGTTAATCCAACTGAAGAAAACATCTGACATCTGTCTGACTGCCACAGGGCTGGAAGGGACCTCTGGAGATCACCCTGCCAAGGCAGGGTCACCTGGAGCAGGTGACACAGGCATATGTCCAGGTGAGTTTGGAATGTCTCCAGAGAGAGACTCCAGGCCCTCCCTGGGCAGCTGTTCCAGGGCTCTGCCACCCTCAGTGCACAGAAATTCTTCCTCATGTTGAGGTGGAACTTTTTGTGTTTTGGTTTGTGTCCATTGTTCCTCATCCTGTCCCTGGCCACCACTGGGTGCCATCCTCTGACACCCCTTGGAGATACTGATATGCATTAAGGAGATTCTCTCTCAGTCTTCTAGAGACTGACCAGGCCCAGCTCCCTCAGTCCCTTTTTATGAGAGATGCTCCAGACCCCTCATCATCTCTGTGGCCTCCACTGGGTCCCCTCTGACAGCCTTTCCTGGGAACCAGAGGATGGCAGACCTGCTCCTGGTTCTTATATGCACCCAAGTGTGAAGGCTGCACTGGCTTCACAGACAGTTTGGGCTGTGCAAACATCCACACCCTATCAATCTGACAGTTAAAGAACTCAATTTGAAAATCCCCTTGGATTCTGGCACAAATAAGCAGCCTTGTACTCCTGGTACACTTAATACATTGCTTAGGACAAATTTGATCTTGAAACTTTAACCTGCTGTCAAAGAATAACCTGGAAATAAAGATAGGGTTGAATTCACTTCCTTGTGTATATGCACAGCACAGTTAATTGTATGATTATATGCAGGAATTTCCTCTTTTGCAACACAACTTGTACATTCCTCTCATACTGGAGCTGTGAAGTGACAGTATAGTAACAGGCCCTTCATAGACTTGCAGCTGCCAAGAAAGGGAGCTCCAACCACATGGAAACTTCAGCTTTACACATCTTTGGGAAAGCTTTTCCAACATCTGGATAGCTTGTCAAACAAATGGCAAAACACATTTCCTGCATGCAAAGGAAAAACTCAGGTCTTTCACATTATGAGAGTGCAAATGCTCCTCATGGAAAAGGCTGCCTCTAACATAAGAAAAAGAAATCCAAAACCAATTCCCATAAGGCAGACACACAGCACAGACAGTTTTATGGAAGTCAGAAAGAAGCATTCCTAATGTTTTAAAATATCATCACTACCATTCACACACGTAAAGGAAGTGACTCAGGCAGCTATTCTGCATTTTTAAAATATCCAACTATTGCACTCTTCCCTCCTTGTCTCATTTGTTTTCTACTTAAGTTGTGCTGCTACAGCAGTTTCTGGAATTATGCTGCAAAACTGATGAGGAATGTTGATGGCGTATGTTTTAAGGGGAAAAAAAGGAGATTTACACCACATTTTGTTGATCTGGTTTACAGCACAGTTTCACAGACAACACAGCAAAAAGCAAGCACACAAGAATAGCTTAGGAGTTTCAACCCCCTACTTGTCTCTTGAAAACACAGAATCAGTAACAAAAGAGAGAATTAAAGATTTCTCCACAGGAAACACGACCTTCCTGGAACAGTTGATCTCTAACTTTAAAAGTTTTTGTTCCCTAATTTTGAGTATTTCATAATCCTGCACACATGTAATCCCACTTAGTAATTAATACCTTTCCTCTTTATTTAACTATATTGTAAATTTACTGCATCAAGGCAAGAGATGTGACATCCCTGACAAAATCCAACATTTCTGCACATTTAATGATCCTTGTTCTGACTTCACAGCAACACCTGACCTTCCCTGCATTGGCCTGCATTCCTCAGAAAAACCCAGCACACAGCCACAGTGCCTGGGACAGCACAACCATGTCGCAGCCAATCGGGTTTGCTTCTTCAGAGGAAAACTCATTTCTGTCTGTGATACTGTGAAGTCCCCATTGCTCCTTCAGCAAGAACCAAAATACAAAACACACATAAAATAAATGGCAAATCATGGAATCATGAACTGGTTTGGGTTGGAAGGGACCTTACAGATCACCCAGTTCCAACCCTACACCTTCCACTATCCCAGGTTGCTCAGAGGCCCATCCAGCCTGGCCTTGGACACTTCCACGGATCCAGGGGCAGCTTTTGGCTCTGTCACTGCATTATTTTTGCATCACCAACAGCAATTAAATGCCAGATTTGGAAGCCAATTGTTGCCTCAAGAAGCACATACCTGCTTTGCTCGAAGGAGGTCACTTGAAAAGACATGGGTAAACTTCACATTACTGAGAAATAAACCAGCAGCATCTGCTTGCCTGAAACCAGTTGCAGAGAGTGGCTCATCCACTCCTTGACCTACAAATAAAAAACCCACAACATTAAGACATGCAAATTTTAGACCATTTAGCAGCTGACCAGGCATGTCACCAATAAAGAAACTGCTCAGTCATAAGAAATCTTTCTCTTTCAGTAAAGCCAAACATTAGGAAAAGTCACTGCTCTTCTGGTCTTCCCTAAACTCAGTCACACAAATTTAATTATAAAAATGAGTAAAGTATAGGAAGACAGAAGGATCATTATCAATGATATTTACATTAATCTACACCTTTGACAAATTTAAACATAAAACAGAGACCTACATTTAATAAGTGTGACCATTTTTAGAAGGGTCATTGGCCGGCTTCCTGAAAGAGGTATCTCACAGCTGAAACTTTATAAACAGATTTGTTACATGTACATAAGAAAGAGGGCAATACTGCTGAGAGAAAGAGGTGCAAACACAATCTCCTGTGGTCTCTATCTCTCCACCCCCCACACTGACAGTAATACTCATGCAAGCTGGAACAAACCCAACTGGAAAGCAGCAAACCTCCCAAAATTTGTTTCCAGCCAGAAAGTCTGTGAGAATAACTGGTCACACAGCTCTAGGACAGTGTTGAGAGAAGAAGTGCTTTGGAAATTCAACCTGAGTTGAACAGGTGTGCTCCTGTCTCAGAGTCTGCAGGAGAACCCAGAACTGTGGTGGAGGGACAAACATGTAACAGATTGCTACATCCACAAATTTTACCCATTCTATTCTCCAGGACGCCAAAGCAGGCAGAGTGAAATTCCCATCAGATTCAGAACAAAGAAAAAAAAACTATTTTCACCCATAAAATGCACAATCCAACAGCAAAAGGCAGGACACCAGAAGTCCAGAACCTGAGTTCTGAGCACCTCATGTGTAATTCAGACATGTGAGACCTCTGACCCCACTGTGCTTACATCTCTCAAAGCAGAAGAGGCTTGCTCAAAAACAGAAGCTACGTTCTCTTTACACTGGAGAGGAGCCCAATACATGTCATTTGACCCAAGGAGCTAGGAATTCAAAAGACATCATCAGTATTTTTAAGCAACTAAAGCAGGAGAATATCCTTTACTCATTTTATTATGAGCACAAATCCACGCTGCAAGAACTGTAAATGGCAATGTCACAGAAGGAGGAAAATCTGGAAGCACAATTCTCCCTCACAACATGAAGTATTGTAGAAAGCTCATTTATTCAGAGTACAACCCCACCAGATTCCTTGTGGCAGTGAGCCTTGATTTTCTTACAGCAGACATCCAGACAGCTCAGTGTGTTCAGTTCTTGGTGTACAAGCCAGCAGTCACTAAGGTGAAGTCTGGTTTTAAATGTGTCTAATCACAACTGCCTTCCTAGAAAAAGAGCTGGGATTGAACACTTCAAGCATTTAAACAAGCTTTACTTTCATTCTCCCTTGCCCTGCTGCAAGTTATTATTGCAAGTAACAGATTCCCTTCCTGAGGCAACCAGATCCTTCACATCAGGATCTTTATCCATCCTTCTGCAGTTCCTTTTCCCAGAAGCCCTCTTCCCAAGCTTCACATTACTGGGATTTAACACAGTGTGATGGAGTCCTTAGTAAAAGGTACTTTTACCAATTATTTGATTACATGCAACACATTTTTTCCCCATGTAGAAAAAGGAACTCTTCTAATATTCCTGTTAAAAAATGAAATGCATCAGCATCTGTCGACATTCTGTTGAAGGTGACTTAAAATCTTCTGTAAAGTTATGAAAGCCATGTCCTGGCTTACACATAAAGTCTCTAAAGATTTAGAGTATTATTGCTTAGTAACATCTGAACAGTTGGTGATAGGATTTCACCATGATCTTCCATCTCTAATCAGCCAACAGAATAACTCTTACTAACCTTGCAGTATCTTGTCTTTGTTGTATCTTGTTTCTCCACTGAAAGAGATTATAAGCAACAAAAAAAATTTAACTTGTCATCACCTTAGTGGATTTTCAAAAACACTGTTGTATTAAATACCAACAAGAGACAGCAGAGCCTTAATGTAAAAGAAATGAGATACAGTACAGCACAGTCTCTTTTCAAAACCATGCACACGAAGACTTTATAACACTACAAAACCCCTTTCAAGTAGTCAATTATAATCATGCTGCCAGTATTTAATGAGACAAAGCCATCTGGAATAAAAGTAAGAGAAGTAATTTCTTAAATTTACCATAAATGCAGCACAATTTATCTGTAACAACTACACCTCCGTGCTGGAGAGAACAAAGCTGCAGGAAGACTCTGACGCCCTCTTATGACAAGCACGTGTTGGCAGCTGGTTCACTGAACTTTACAGGGAACCAATTCCAGAGATTATCAAGGGTAGCAGCAGAGCTGCACACCTCAAAGAAAGAGAGCCTAGGAAGTCAGAGCAGAAGAAATCATAGACTCATGGAATGGCATGGGTTGAAAAAGACCTTAAAGATCACCCAGGGCCAACCCTCTGCCATGGGCAGGGACACCTGCCACTATCCCAGGCTGCTCAGAGCCCCATCCAGCCTGGCCTTGGACATTTCCAGGGATCCAGGGGCAGCCACAGCTTCTCTGGGCCTCAGCACCCTCACAGGGAACAATTTCTTCCCAATATCCAATCTAAACCCACCCTCTGTCAGTGTGAAGCCATTTCCCCTTGTCCTGTCACTCCAGGCCCTTGTCAAGAGTCTCTCTCCATCTTTCCTGTGGGCTCCCCTCAGGCACTGCAAGGCCACAGTGAGGTCACCCCAGAGCCTTCTCCTCTCCAGGCTGAACAATCCCAATTCCCTCAGCCTTTCCTCCCAGCAGAGCTGCTCCATCCCTCTGCTCCCCTTGGTGTCCCTGCTGTGGCCTGGCTCCAGCAGCTCCCTGTCCTTGCTGTGCTGGGCCCAGGGCTGGATGCAGCCCTGCAGGGGGGGCTCAGCAGAGCAGGGCAGAGGG
>VZTR01005366.1:207451-236475 GCA_013400775.1 Chaetops frenatus | reverse complement strand
CGGGCGCCCCCTGGCGGCGCCCCGGGCTCTGCAGCGCCCGCCGCGGCCCGTCCCACATCCCACAGGCCTCGCCTTTCCCTGGATCACGGATCCCGTCCCTCGCTCTCCGGAGCTGCTGCACACCGAGGAGACTCACGCCCGCTGTTTAGGCACTCCTGTTGCAAAGCTCTGTTGCGTTAGGCCAAGCCCTAATACCTAAACCTGGGAGATTAAACATCACCATCAGTGCGCACGGGAAAGATCAACACTTGGTTCCGTGTAAGAAGCAGATCGAAAGTAGCTGGAATAAAAAGCTTCTCGGAGAAGCAACCAAGTTGAATTTACAGTCATGGAATCATAGGGTATTCTGAGTTGGAAGGGACTCACAAGGATCATCCAGTCCAACTCCTGGCTCTGCACAGGACAATCCCCAACAACCCCACCCTGTGCATCCCTGAGAGCGCTGTCCAAACCCTCCTGGAGCTCTGGCAGCCGCGGGGCTGTGACCCTTCCCTGGGGAGCCTCTTCAGTGCCCCTCCACCCTCTGGGGGAAGAACCTTTTCCTGATATCCCCCCTAACCCTCCCCTGGCACAGCTCCAGCCGTTCCCTGGGTCCTGTCCTTGGTCACTCAGAGCAGAGATCAGGGCTTGCCCCTCCTCTTCCCCTCATGAGGAAGCTGCAGACTGTGATGAGTTCTCCCCCTCAGAGACAATGTGAGAAAGCTGGAAAAATTGAGATAAATTTTCGTTTGAGTGTGCTGAATGACAATGCTGATTTCATCCCTCATCCTCCAGCTGGTTATGTCCCACTCACAGCTTTGCTCCAGTTCTGAAAACCCTCATCATGAAGGTCAATCTATTGCTCTTCAGGGATGCTTGTGAGTTCTCTGTCAGAAGAACCAGAGCTTTTGCTCTAAGAAGCGTTCCTGAATAATCTGAAGAGCAAAACACAGCCAGTCTGCTGGCCCTTCCCTCTCTCTTTCGCTGCTCTGGCTCAATTCTTCTTGCAGTTTCTGCATGTTGCATTTTGAAAGAGCTCAAATAACAACCCAGTTTATTTTTAGAGAAAACTCAATAGCAAGACCAAGCTAGCACCACATCATTTCCACAGAAGGACAGGCATTTAAGGAGACAGACATTTTCCCTTGTCTTGTTTTCTTCTTTGCATCAGCTCTTTTCTCTCTCTCTAGCAGGTTGCAACAAAACTCAGTGTTTTTTCTTACCTCAGTGTAAATAAATACCTCAGCTTTACTCATCTTAATTTGTAATACTAACAGGTCTTGACTGAACACAGCTGCTGCTGAGGGATGCCCTTCCCCACAGTGCCCCTGGAGCCCAGCAGAGCACTGTCCTGATGTTCTCCCTGGCAAGTGTCCTCACGGAGAGAAGTTTGAGTATTGTCTCCTGGCTGCATCAGCAGGAACATCAGCTGCCCAGCTGAATGCAAATCACCTTTAAAACAGAAACACAAGTACAGAAGGACAGGATGGGTCAGGTTAGAAGAGACCACACTGGGGAATCTGGTGCCACCTCCCTGCTCCAGCAGGGCCATCCCAGAGCACAGGGCACAGGACTGTGGCCAGACAATTCTGGAATATCCCCAGTGAGGAGACTCCACACCCTCTCTGGACAATCTGTTCAGAGCTCGGTCACTGCACAGTTCCAGTCCTTCACAGGCTCCAAGCTGAGCCTATTAAATGCCAGAAATTGCTGATCATGGTGTTCAGTGCTGGTCAGAGAAAACCCTGGACTTGTTATGTTTTAGAATCTCTACATTTGGTGCAGATAAGCTGGGAAATGTGAGGCTCAAAAGACATTTGGCAGGGAAGTCTTCAGACACTTTTCCTAAAACCACTGGTTCCAAACTTGTATGATTATGGATAGAAAGATCTCTATCTCCTGACTCCCAGCCTCCTCATTTAATCACGATTTCCTATTTGTTTTCAATTCATTTCTATTTATTCCATAATTCATAATTCATTCATTTTTCCATCCATGATTTTTTTTCTATTTGTTTCCATCTGTTTATTTTTGCTTGTATGTTTCTTCATTTTAGCCAAGTTTGTTTCTTCCTTTTGAGTTTTTTTCCTTCTCCCTGTTCATTTTTTCTCGGAATTTGTCTTTTGGGTTTTTTCCTTTCATTTATCATTTGGTTTGGCAATATAATTCACTTTATTATGGTGTTTCCCCAGTATGTGTGCTCAAATGCCTCTTCTTCATTCTTCAGGGTCTCTTTGCTCTCCCCAGGGGTGAAAAAGGGCTGAAAGGTCAGGAGAAAACTGCTACTGGATGGCAGTGGAGGAGAGGTCAGGACAAACACATCACACAGGAGCTTGGTCACTTCACAGCAGGCATCCACAAGCAGATGTGGGACAGGGAGAGGCTGAGCATCCTGCCCTCCTGGCCACAAGCTGAGGAAGCAGTCTCCGGACAATGGACTCATTTCTTCCCACGGGCCTCACCACAAATCCCACTCCTTTTACTCACTGTTTGCCCCAAGTTTATAGAAAGAAAAACAACCTGATTTTTTGCAGTAGCATTTCAGTGCAACAAACTAGTCAGTGGAGATTGAAATAGTGTTGCCATTTGTTGCAAAAATGTGCACTCCCTGTGACTTTTCACCAGCTCAATTTAACTCCCACAAAATGTTTTGATCCTGCAATTTAGCACTTCTTAGGACTTTGTTCTCCTTGAATCTCATGGGATTACATGTCAGAATTTGTCTATCCAGTGGGAAGGCAGCTACATTTTAGAGGCAGGCTCGTTCTGTGACTGCAGCCTTCATTTTATATGCCTGCTAACAACATCTATCCAGATCAGAGGCTTTAGAATCACATCCCACCAAGGATACACCACCATGGAGTGAGTGATACAACCAAATTTACTGAAGGAACAAAAGCAAGGCAGACAAATTTAGGTCAAGGTGAGTTTATTGTCCATACAGCATACCTAATCCTGCCAAAACACTTTTCTTAGAACCATCTTTAAACTAGTCAAAACAATAGGTTATTAATAAAAATGACAACACTGAACAAAGACCTTTTAAAAGGCAATCAAGACTACACCGTATCAGAGTCTTATCCATCAAAACAACCTCGTGTACTTTCTAAATACTTTTGTTTACACTGATGTCTACTACCACACTTTCTAGCATCCCCTGACCACATAAACATCCACACCTCTTAAAGAGCACATTTGTGAGAGAATAACGTTGACTTGATATGGCATCACACTCAATAAAGAAAAAAACCAAACAAAAAAAAAACAAACAAAAAAAAACCAAACCAAAAAAAAAAAAAAAAAAAAAAAAAAAAAAAAAAAAAAAAAAAAAAAAACCCCACAAAAACCCCAAAACACAAAANACAAACCCCCCAACAAAAAAAAAAAAAAAAAAACCAAAAAAAAAAAAAAAAAAAAAAAAAAAAAAAAAAAAAAAAACCACGAAAAAAAAAAACCAAAACAAAACCCAAAAAAGTTTGAGAACAGAAACTGTGCAACCGAGAGTGATTTCTGAGGTACATGAGAACATGGTAATAAACATAGTGGAAAAAATCCAGTGGCCAGGTGGTTTTGCTGAGTAATTAAGAGCTGTCCAATTACTCAAGCATAAATCATCAACATTGACATGGGATTAATCGTTATTTTTCTCTTTCACAAGCATGTTGGAAATACAAATAAATACATTATGAGGTGCTCCTATGCTACAGTAACGGGAAGGAGGGGACGATCATCGAAGTACCATCAACAGGAAGCTGAGAGAGAAACGCTTTTAGCAATTGTTCCAATCCTTTGGCACTTGGGAAGGCAGAATTGGCAACACTTTTTTTTAAATCAATCAATTGGGAGGTTTATGATTTCTGCAATTCAGGGGGGAAAATCTCACACCTCATTTGCAGTAACAACATGCTTCCTTTAACATCTGTTAAAAGAGAGTAGTAGGCAGTAATTTCATTCTGAAAGCTACTACTCAAGTTGTGGGCTTTGCAGCCTTCAAAAACACAGTATGCTGTAAACCAGAGGGTTGGCACTTGCTGAGCACCCCAATGCAGCTGAGGACACTCCTCACCCTGGTGGAGACACACACAGACCCACCAGGACCCTGTGGGGGACTGGGAGTGCTGAATGGCGCTGCCCCTTCCAGCACAGCCCGCCGTGAAGGAGCCGACCACGGAGGTGGCCTCAGCCCCTGCCCCTTCAGTTCTGCAGAGGGGTGACACTGTGGGACCAGGCCTGTGTTCCATGGTAGGGATCAGCCCTGCGATCCACAGCAGGGATGGTCACTGTGATCCCACGGCCGCTGTTGGGACCAGGGTGTGTAGCAGGTGGGATGAAGAGCAAGGGCAGGCATCCTAACTACAGGTCCTGCCTACACCTGGCCTACAGCACACAGCAAACCACGCCAACATGCTGGACATGGTGCCAGCGCTGCGAGAGGTCACCCTGCCATCACGACCCTCTGGCACAGCTCCCCATGAAGCCATGGGGCAGGGCTGCCAAGGAATGATCTGACCTGATCTGATCTGCGTGTGTCTCCGCAGTCTTGCTTCAACAACATCAGCTACGTTTTTCCTCCAGGACAGAGACTCCGCTGAGGAACTCCGGGTGCTCCCAACGCAGAACGTCGAGGTGGGAGGCGAGGCCAAGGCTGTGCCCGGCAGCAGCTTTGGGGAAGACAGACCTGCTCACCAGTGGAGAGTCAATGCATTTTTTCCACTATGAAAAGGATACCAGAGACCAAAAAGGAGCCAGTGCCCCGCTTCGGCTGCTTGCAACCTCTCCCCGGTGGGGCCCCGGGGCAACCAAACTGTCACTGTGTGAGGTATTGTGAAAATGGGAACTATTTCTTGTCCAGCAAACCTGAGGTAAGTATACCATCTTTGCAGGATGTGATCAGGAAGGAAGGAGGAAAAAAAAAGTAAGAAGAAAGAAGGAAAAAATAAAATAAAATAAAATAAAAAAAGTAATCATGAACACGCTATTAGGGGAAAAAAAAAAAACCTGTACAGGGCATTTCCAGTAAATCAAAGAACTCATCATATCTCCACTTAACCATCTACTTCAGGATTTGAAATTTAAGCAGTAAAATAATATATTATAAAAATGTTTATAAAATAGCAGCACACTCAGTGAAACAATACAGCTAAGTACTGTTAATGTGAATAAGAATGAAACAAATCATAGCTTCTTAGCAGCGCAAAAAAAAAAAAACCAAAACCAAAAAACCCCCCAAAACCAAAAAAACAAAACCTTAGAATCTTACTCCATTTTCTACCCTCATCTAGCCAAATAGGCTGAGTCCATACATATAATATTCTTCGAAGTAGCATGTTCTTTCTGGATTTTTGTCTTAAAAATGCAAACATTAACATTTCAACCAACAGCTTCATATTGGATATCCGCAAACTGTTAATACAATTGTGCAAAAAAAAAAAAAAAACCAAAACCAAAAAAAACCCAAGTCGCTCCAACTCCTTTGCCATCTAAATGCCTCTTCATTACAGGTGGAGCAAGAAAATAAATTCAAGTACACTGAATACACCTTTGTAATAAAACTCCAAGTCACACACCTCGATGTTCACCACCATGGCTGTTGCACCAGCAATTTTCTTTCCTTGTCCATAGATAAGCACGCAGGTGGTATTAAGATCCTTCTGTGACACTGAACAATACAGATGGTCAGGCTTTTATCCGGAATGTCATGACAGGAATGTCATCTGAAGCGGGTGTTGGTATTTCCAGCAACACCGCATCTAACTGAGTACACCAGATACTGGAAAATATTAACTATAAAAAGCTATACAAAGCCTTGTTTTTGTGACTTCCTTCCTTTTTTTTTTTTATTTTTATTTTTTTTTTTTTTTTTTTTTCTCTTTTTTTTTTTTTTGTTTTTCTTTCCTCTGCAAAATTGTCATAAACCATCTCATTTAATCCCTTAGGAACAATTTTTCAAAGTGCTTTTCGAATGAAATGGTTTACAAAAACGCTCACTGTGGATCAATAAAGTTAATGAAATGCTGAAAAAGTGTGCAGGGTGGGGGAGTGGGGGAAGAGAGACGAGGGAGAAAACTAAACCTCATCTTCTTTAACACAGTGAGGGGCTATTACAAGGGAAGATGGACAGAGCATCATTTAAATGTCTTTGTGGCCAAGCTAAGAAGCTGCCAGACGTTAACATGGACGTGAAGCATTAGCACTGTCAAGGAATATAATGCTTTTCCTAGATGATCCACCACATCTTGCAATCCAAAGGTTGGAGGTGGTCTGCCCAGCCAACAGGTCGGGATTAATGCGTGCATTCCCCCCACTGACCGTGAACACTTGGGAACTTTGGCTTGGCCCACGGCTGGGTAAACAGAACTGCCCTCATGCCAAAGATGCCGCTGGGTTTAGAATGAACCATTTCAGAAGGAAAAGTAGAAAAAAGCCAAGAAGGGGAGAGAGGAAGTTGGAAAACAAAAACCAAAAAAAACCCAATGAAAAATAAGTCAACTAAAAAAAACAAGCCCAAAAGACACCTGCTCTTCTGGCTGGTAAAATAAAGCATCTTCTTTCTTAGGTAGCAGCTACCACAGACAGCAAGAGTAAACAAAACTAACATACAGAGATCCAACAAACACTTCTGACTAATAACAGAGGTGACAGATCAGCAAATCTCTTCTGCATTCAAAATGGTTCAATTGCTTCAGGGATTTTTTCCCACTTTGCCCTAAACCCCTTATTCTATTGCTTTGCAATCTAGTCAAGCCATAAAATCGCACACGATTCCTTTCTTAAATCTAAAAAAGGGGTGTATGCACTAGTTCATAATACACAGACAAGTATACTCTACTTTGTTCCCACAAATGCAGGCTTACATTGATCTAGCTACTTTGTATGCTTTTATAAGCATTTAATATCACTGATACATATTCAAACAGCAATTACCAAATATATTGTGGGATTCCCTTCTGTAGAACATCACAGGCACCAAATGCTTTTTTTTTTTTTCATTATTCAGTTTTTGTACTTTTTTTTGTTTTTCTTTATACCTAAAAGAGCTTTAAATATGTTCTATGTGGGAGCAGATTAAAAAAAAAAATCACTCTAAAAATAATAACAAAAATAAAGGGTCTGGGGGAGCAAGCGTGACTTTGTGTGCCGATGTCCTCACAGGTTGATGTCTCTCACATCTGTGGGAGTGCTGGCCTGGTCCAGTTCATCCACTGTCTTGGAGGGGTTGCTCTGCTGCTGCTGCTGCCGGACTTGCTGCAGGCTGTTCACGAGCACCGCCTCGATCTGTTCCTGACAGGCTTTAAGGCAGTCCTAGAGAAAAGAAAGCAAATTTATCTATTAGTAAAGATAAAGGGTTTTTTTTTCCTTACTGAGCTAGTGGAGGTCGGAAGAGTATCAGTCAGGTGTTTCTGAGAAAGTGCCTGCTCTGACACGAATCCGCCTTGAATTCTGAGAGTTAATCACTGTGTACAAACTCCCTGGGTTAAACACTGTTAATGCTGTATTTATTAGGCTCTAAATCTTGATATTTTACTGGTCTTTGATAAACAGGCTGCTCAGAGAAGCTGTGGCTGCCCTGTCCCTGGCAGTGTCCAAGGCCAGGCAGGATGGGGCTCGGAGCAACCTGGGATAGTGGAAGGTGTCCCTGCCCATGGCAGGGGATTGAAACTGGATGATCCTTAAGGTCCCTTCCAACCCAAGCCATTCCATGACTCTATAATCATGTGATTCATGTGGTCTTCTAAAGCAGGAGCCTAAGTGTTACAGAGAAATAATTTTTTATTCTCCTATGCAGGAGCCACCTAAGTCAGTCTTCTTTACAAAAAAAGTTGCAATTTTATCTTGAAATAACCTCCATGTGCTATACCAAGATCACACAGACAGAGGCACTTCATAGAAAGCAAACTGAGGGGAAATTGGAGAAGTTTTGAGGTCCCTGAACAAGCATGGTGCCCTGGGGCTGAGTTTATCTGTCACACATCTGGGTCCCCAAGGCAAAGGCAAAAATGTCAGTTTATCTGTGAAAATTCACACAAAAGAAAATTCACACAAGACTCAAACACTCAGCTGCATTGCTGAATTGTAGAATCATTTAGGTTGGAAAAGACCTCTGAGATCATCAACCTTTGAGCAAACACCACCTTGACAACCAGAGCACCGAGTGCCATGTCCAATAATTTTCTGAACATACAACCAGCTCCCAGAGACCACTGCATTACAAACTACAGAACATTCAGAGAAACAGCAGGGTACAGTACAGCAACATAAATATGGGAGCCTGCCCATCAGGAGTTCCACAATAAACGTGAAGTATAAACACAGAAACAAATATGAAGAATTCACCACATTTAAACCAGACACAGTGATGAAGAAGATGACTATTACAATACTTACAGGATGTTCCACACTCTTGATAACACACTGAAAGACCAAATAATGTGGTTATTTAACAAAAAACAAAAAAAGTGAGAGAAAACCTTGACAAATCCAGAGCTACAAGAGAAACTGAAAAATAAAACCCAGGCTGTGACTGTATGAATACAATACCAACCATGTTCAGTGTGCTGGCACTGGGAGTATCAATCTGACACTGAGCAGGGGGACACGTGGTGCAACAAGAAATTTTCTAAAGGCAGCCCTGAGGAGTCCTGCTGGAAAAGGCACTAATACTGTAAACTTCCTGCAGCCCCAGCCTGCCTCAGCCTGTGTCTCTCCAGGAGTCTTCAAGGAACAGAGCAACGCAGGGTTTGGTAGGAGGATTTTCACAGCACAGTGCTTTAACCAGAGCCCCCACAGCATCTGGCACGGGTGGTGACACTCAGCATCACCATTCCCACTGTCAGGCAGGGCAGCTGAAGAACAGAGCAGGGCACTGACCTCCACAGGCACTTGTGAACCCACTAGGAGATGTGACTGCAGCACTGAGGAGATGGGCCCTGACCCACACACCCTTTTTTCTACACAGTATCAGATTACTGGGGAGAGTTTAAAATATTCATGTGTGGAGGACTGATTTGCCACCCCAATCTGACTGAGAAAAACACGTCAGGTGAAGAGGATCTGTTCCACTGGCAATGCTGACGTTCATGATGGGTGCAATTAGCTCCAGTGGGTCATGAACACCCATTTTTCTTGGCTACCAGCCAGCAGCTCCTGGCTGCAAAATCCTGTCCTCAGATGAAGAAAATCCCCCAATATCAGCTAGGGAGGACTTTAGGCCCATTGTAAGCATTCACCTGTGTTGTAAGAGGGCATTGACAAAAAATCACTGCATGGGTCAAGGCATTTTCAAGTGTGGGGGCACCAGTTTGGAGACTCTTAACAGACGACACTCATAATCTGCTTTTTTTGGGTATAAGAACCTCTGCTTTTAAAGCACAGTTTCAAAGTACTGTGTCCTTCTGAAAACAAGCCAGATTTTTTTTTAAGCAGCTTCAGTCTGAAAAGCTTAATGAGGCAATTTCCTTGCAGGCAGGCTCGGGGAAGGAAGGGTGGTGACATGCGGAACATGAGGCTCGAGCACTTGGAGTCAGTTTTGTCTGTTCCTAAACACCCTTATGTATGGTCATTTACACCCTCACTATACAAACTTCTGATGGGCAGTGTAGTGATTCAGTTCAGGTATGAAGAGGCTGAAATCTCCAGGTAACCCTAGAGAGAAGCAGGTAGTTTCTAGTGCCTTTCTTTTGTACATAAAATCTATTTAAAGTGGCCTCGACTGGAATTGTCACATAGATTTTATTTCATATGGGAATGCACAGGCCACTGTGTATTATTTCTCTGATCTACACTTAGGTTTTGAACTTAAAACCACTGAATTCTTTAAAACAAAGAAGCCTACAGTAAAATGACCAGCACACTGCATTCAGCATGAAAGAATTTTTCAAAAAAAGAGTGTTGCTATTTGCATACTACAGCTCCGTAGATGTTAATTCTCTCAGGTGAAAGGAAAAAAACCCCTAATTTAGAGTATCTTATCAGCCCAACTGTCACAGTATAAGGCAAATGGCTTTATTGTATAGCTGAGGGCACCACTGGAACTTTCTGTCAATCCAAAATTAAGGGACACAACACAAAAAACTACTAAAACCCATCAGGACAAACAGCCTGGCCTTCCCATGACACAGTATTTTTAGCCCCTCCAAGTTTCATGGGGATTTGCTACATGTGTATATATTTTACCGGTGGACTTTAATTTTGCAAGGTCTAGATAGCTCTGACAACAGAGAAGTAAGTTTTAGGAACATACCAAAGAAAAGAACCCATTAATTGCATTCTTTTCAGCAAATCTTCCTTGAAAGAACACTGTAACACACTGCAGTCATGACCCCAGATTTTGCAATAGAAGGACTAGGCCATTCCTTCAGAATACTGCAGGGTTTGCCTTTGTGTGTTTTTATAAAAAACTTTTTAAAGTGTGTGTCACATGGATCAACTTCCCCATTCTTCTATATGGTCTAGTAGTTTTAATGATTAAAATAGTTCTGGTACTTTCCATTCCATAGTTTTATTTTTACTTCAGCATGTACAGAACTAAAATGGCAATTAACTTTCAGGTTGGTTTTTTTTTTCATGCTGAAACTCGTTCATCCCTAGGTGATTTTACTAGCACACTTAAAATGCATTTGAAGGAAAAGAAAAGCTTTCCTGTGTCTGATGAGGGGCAGCCTCATTGCTATGATGGAAATGCTGGCAGTGAAAATAACTGGAAGGAGAAATCAGCAGCTCTATGGCATGAGCTACTTATTCAAGTCAATAATCATTGAAGATTTCAATTTCCATTATGACAATCTTGAAGGAAAGCACAAGCCAAGGGGAAATCTTGCAGAATATTACACATAATTCACTTTCTTGAACTTTTCAACACTTCTAAGTATAAGTATGCCCTATACTGGCCCCCAGCTTCCAGTTTTAAACTGGCATTTACGGTTCATTGGCAAGCTATGAGGGAAGGCCTCCCACTCAACTCAACCCAGCCAACAGGCTCTTGCTTTGCACTGCCCAAAATCCTAAAGCGGGGAATGCTAAAAAAGCCTTCTGGCATTTTTGTGTTAAAGAGTGCTTAGTTTTCCACATATACATTAATTACTTCACAAATAAGTGTTAAGGCCCTCAATCTCCTCCTCTTTCTTGAAACTAACTGCAAAAGGGAAATCAGAAAAGGACTTTTTTTTAGGTGCAGGATCTGGTTTGATAAATGGAAAGGATGCTGGAGATATCCAAAATGACAATACTGTTCACTGGTCATGTATGCATTGCTTGGATAATCTAAGCAAGCAGCAATCAGACATGCATTAAAGAGTTGGGATTTACATAAATTCCAGTGTGGAACATGTCATCTGTACTCCTACACACAAAAGCCGACTGGATTCCTCCACTGCTTCACATTTAAGCCCCAATTCAGACCTCTCCAAAGCACATGCTTCATTGTTGACATAAACAGGGATTCCTTCCCAAAGTGGGGCCTTTGTGTGCTGAGCGCTGGCCTTTACCTCACTGACCTTCTCCAAAGCAAGAGCCTGGAAAGCTGCTGTGGGAATATCTTATCCATTTACTGTATTTACAGTGATCTCACATCTAATGGATGCAGTTAAAAAACAGAAATATTTTCCCTCCTGAATGTATGTTTCTGCTACTGTAACAAAGACCATCAATCACAGATAAGTGTCTATGTCTCTTTTTCCATCTTGAAGTACAGAAAATAGCTATTTGCTGTTCCAAAGGACATTTCATGTGGACTAACAAGAACATCTCAATCAAAAACCAAACAAAAAAACCTGCAAAAAACTAATTTATGCCAGAGCTTGTCCATTTACTGTTGCCACATTATTGCAATAATGCAATAAATAACGTGATTAACATTAAGAATCTGAAATACGGGGCACTTTACTCTGCAATTTTTTGGTCTTTTCAGCAGTTTCAACAGTGTCCTTTTTAGATTCAGTTCCACTGTTTGCTTCACCACTCAGTTTGTTGGTTTCCTGTTGCTGCTGTGGGTATTTCTCATTGCAAACAGGACAGGACCATGTTTTCAGAGCTGGGAACAGCAAGAGTAAAGCCAACACACCAGTAGGGTGATGCAGGGGCAGATGCCATGATACTCCCTGCTCAGTGTGACTTGGGATTTCTGGTAACCTCTACCAGGTAATACTCTGAAGACGTGAAAAGGTGGAAAGGTGTGGGAAAGGTGGAAAGGTGCTGTTGTAACAAACGCCCTGAGCGTTGAGTGAAAAAGCGGTTTTCCAAAGGGCTGGGAGGACCTGCCTGTGTTACACAGCTATGGGGGCTGAGCAGGGATTCCCTGCTGGAGAGGCTGATCCATGGGAGCTGCTCTGGTGGCTGGGGAGCCCTCCCTCGTTCCTCGGGGGCCTGGCTCCCTCGGGGACCCGACGGAACTCCGCCATGAGCCCGCCGTGTCACTGCATCACCCCATTGTTGCTACACACGCACAGCACTCACTGGGGAACAAAAAGCTGAATGAAACGGAGCAGCTGCCAACTCAGGCAAAGACAACTTAGGAAACTATCTCATTCTTCCTTTCTCTGGGAGGCTATTTCGCCTGTTGTTTCCTTGCATACAAAATGCGGTCTGCAACAAATAAGGCAGGATAAGATACAGCGAGTCCTGTTTCTTGCTTCCAAAACCACAGGCCCTAGACACTACAAAGGAGGGGATAAATGGTGTATGTGCTGTAGGGACAATGTTGAAATGCGATCCATTCAAGATAGATTTCCATGATTTTTTTTTTTACTGCAGCTCTGAATTCTTGAGCATGGTGGTTCTTCACTTCCGTTTCTGTGCAGAAATCTGCAGATCTTTATGAAGGGACATCTCTGATCTTGGATTAAAAAAATAAAAATCCCAGCACTGACATGTGGCACATGTAAGTGGAGATATTTTAAATACCATTTATTATGGATCCAGTCTTCAAAACAGCCCCACGCCACATTTTTAAGGGCTCACAGCCAGCTGTTTTGACAAGCCTTTAAAAAATACTTGGTTCCTTGCTCTTCTTCTACTTCAGGCCCTTAAATATGCTTTATATTTTCCAAACCACTCAATACACACCGGTTACCATCTGGGAACAGACTTTTAGAGATGACTTCTGCCCACATACAGGCATTGGCTCTGCCTGCAAACCTCTCCCTGGCTGCTGATGCTGGGGAGACCAACTCCGTGTGTCATCCAGATGCAACCTGGATGGCTGCTCTTGCAGGAGGTGAGGGAATAGATTTACCCAAGAAAAGTCTCAAGCAAAGCAGAATATCGATTGCAAGGTCTTAAAATGTGCCCTACCCATTCAGCTATCCTTCCTCACATCCCGTAATTGTGCACAGCAGGGATCCTTGTATCCTCCTCCAAAGCATCTGGCTCCACCAGGGACAGGATACTGCTCGCACTGGAGTGCTGGTCTGGGATGCTATGGGAATTCCTGACTTCCTGAGTTGTTTATTTTTCCTTTGTAATGACCCACCAAGAGATGCACAGGGAGCTCTGCTGCTTCCTGCCACTGGGTCTGTTAACTCTTCGCTCACCAGCCCCTCTTCTTTAAGCAACCACAAAGGAAATGTTCCCAGCCCTTGGCAGTAGAACAGACTGGAACATGCAATTCCCATCCTGCAGAGCTGTGTGAAGTTAGAATCAGAGGCACAGAATGGTTTGGGTTGACATAGACCTCAAAGGTAATCTTGTTCACCTGTCTGCCATGGGCAGGGACAGCTCACTCTAGACCAGGTTTCTCAGAGTCTCATCCAACCTGGCTATGAACACTTCCAAGGATGGGACAGCCACAGTTTCTCTGGGAAACCTGTGCCAGGGCCTCACCACTCTCTCTAATTCTAATTCTAATTGTAATTCTAATTCTAATTCCTAATTTCTTCCTAATATCCAGTCTAAACCTACTCCCTTTCAGTTTGAAGCCATTCCCCCTTGTCCTATTACTACAGTTCCTCATCAGAAGTCCCTCTCCAGCTTCCCTGTAGCCCGTTTAGATGCTGGAAGGTGCTCTGAGGTCTCCATACAACCTTCTCTTCTCAAAGCTGAACAGCCCAAACTCTCCCATCCTGCCTCCACAGGGAAGCTGCTCCAGTTCCCTTTATCAATCCCATGGCCTGCTCTGAACTTGCTCCAACAGTTCCTTATACTGGGGGTACCAGGACTGTGTGCAATATTCCAGGTGGAGTCTCACAAGAACAGAGTAGAGGGGGAGAATCCCCTCCCTCAGTTGTGTGGGATTAGCCCTCAGTGGCTCTTAGGGACAGTAACAAGCAGAGAAGGCAGCTCAGATGCACTGTGCAGAGCTACTTTCACTACCCTTCAGGCTGCTGAGCCTCTCCAAGAGCAGCTCCCTGCTGTTTATTTCGGTAGGTGGAAGGAGTAATGAAACCAGGGCTTGCCTCGCCCTGTTGTCACACTTTCTCCAACCTGTGATTCAACCCTCACCAAACAGCCCAGGGCAGTTAGTTATCAGAAGTAACTGTTATCCCTAAAATGACACTGGTAGGATGCCTTGGACAACCCCATCTCAAGTCTGGGATGCTGCTCTGGATTCATACAAGGATATCCAACACCAATGTGTTTTGAAAGAAACACTCGTGTTGGTTGTCTGCTTACCCAAGAGCTGGGCTCTAAATTACATGCTGTTTATTAAGAATGTATTTTAGTCTAATTCTTAATGAAACATCCATTAAAAACACTCATTTTAGATGTGAAGACCAAACTCCAGTCTCAGTTACACTAATGTAAATCTAAAATAACACCATTGATTTCAGCTTCCTGGTTTATGCTGCTATTTCCCAGCAAATAGACTGCACCCTTAAATTATCATTATAAAACAGTTGAAGTTCAGAAAAGCTCACTGCACTTAAGTTGCATCAGGGTTTCATTACCATTCTTTCTTTTCATCTGCTTGCAGCTTTGAAGCTGAGATTTTTCATGCTTCACCTCAGACAGTGACATTTTTTCGAAAGCCAGTGGGAAAGTACTATCATCTGTTTCCATGCTAAGCAATCACACACTCCAAAACAAAAATTAAGCAGAAGCCCTGGCACCCTCTGGCTGAGAAGGACTCTTCCCCAGCTGCCTGATGGTTCCTGTCGGCTATCACGAGGCACAGGGGGGCCAGAAGGTTTTCTTCTGTGGAACTGTTAATTCCTTTGACTTCCTCACTTTTCTCCTGTGTGATGCTCCCAAAGTCCAAGAATTCTCATTTCTCCCTCTTCCCTAAGCCTCCCTTAGAAGACAAAATCATTCACACAGTGACAGTGAATTAATTGTGCCACTGCAGGAACAGCTCTCAGGCATCAGAAATTCGGAAGTGAGAGAACTGAAGCTCTTCATTCAACTTTAATTAAGTCCCAGTGTAAATGTATTACAATAGTCTTTACTCTTTATAAATGCAGCCTTGGGCCAACTCTTACACAATGCAGACAGTACATTTTTTCCAACAATACATTTTACACATGAGGCTGGTATTACTACCTATTTCTAAGCCTGCTCCATGCTTCTCTGAGACCCTATTTTCAGTTGCTTCTATCTCACTCAAGCTTTATCACGTGGGATGAAAGTTTTCAGTCCCGGGCCCTTTTGTATTTTTCCAATGCAAAACTCACAGAGAAAATACCTAAGAGAATATTTCTCCCAAATTTAAATACCAGGCTGATCAAACATACACTATTTTGCCTAAGTTCAAAAATTTTGGCAACCTTTGGTTCGGCTGAGGCTCCAAAGCTTGCAGGGAGTTAAAGCTACCTCTGCCCCAACAATGGAAACACCTTGAAAAAAATAACACCACCTCTAATTGCTGCAAAGACTTGTATTTTTTAGGAATTAAACTATCCAGAAGCTCCTTTTGTCTTGAGTTTCTTCTGATTTGGGGAATGAGTGAAACTCTCCTCTTTAGTCTGTGCTGCTGTGGGCTGAGACCAGGAGCAAAGAGAAGGAAGCTGATCTCTACCCAATGCTGACAGACTCTTGGAGAGCATATGGGAACAGTAAAATGTTAGGAGTTCTTTGTTGTTTGGGAAAAGCATTAATTTTTTCTTCTGAAGGAATGTAAGCTCAGTCAGATCTGGGAAGATTTTCAGCAGGATGGCAAAAAGCACACTTTTGACAAAAAAACCTGCTAAATTTAAAAGAAAAAGTGTGAAGGAATTTTCAATGCAAAAACAATCCCATCTTCTAACCACTTAAGAACTGCTCAGATGTCTTTGTAGGTATCTTCTTTCGGACTTAAACAATCCGGATAGAAAAGATCAGCACAGTATATAAAAGTTTTTCCAATTTGCAAGATACAGCAAAGAGGCCTTATAGGCCCAACAGTCAATTCTGTCAGGCACAGAAGGTGTCCCTTCTCTCAGAGGCACCAAGGGGAGCAGAGGGATGGAGCAGCTCTGCTGGGAGGAAAGGCTGAGGGAATTGGGATTGTTCAGCCTGGAGAGGAGAAGGCTTTGGGGTGACCTCACTGTGGCCTTGCAGTGCCTGAGGGGAGCCCACAGGAAAGATGGAGAGAGACTCTTTGCAAGGGCCTGGAGTGACAGAACAAGGGGAAATGGCTTCACACTGACAGAGGGTGGGTTTAGATTGGATATGAGGAAGAAATTGTACCCTGTGAGGGTGGGGAGGCCCTGGCACAGGTTGCCCAGAGAAGCGGTGGCTGCCCCTGGATCCCTGGAAATGTCTCTAAGGCCAGGCTGGACGAGGCTTGGAGCAACCTGGGATAGTGGCAGGTGTCTCTGTCCATGGCAGTGGAGTTGGAAATGGATGATCTTTAAGGTCCCTTCCAACTCAGGTCATTCTGTGATTCTATGGTTTAGATTTCAGGCACTCTGAATTGGAAATTTTCCTTTTTTTGTGCAAATCAATTAGAATAAAAATAAATGGGAAACCTCAGAACTGCACTCGAAAATTAGGATCAACTTGATTGTAAGAAAAGTAAGAAATATCAAAATTCTCACCTTTTAAGTAAACTGGACTAATTACTTCTTTTTAACCAAATCACAAAACCAAATCTTCATTTAAAAATATTATCACAGATGTAATAATTCCACATATTTACTTTGTGAATTAAAGGCAATACAATCAGCACATGTTAAGGACAGCCTCAGTTGTGCCTGTCTCACCTCCTGCCTCAAAATTAACTCATTATTCGCTTCCTCCAAGCTAAGTATTTTTAGGTGATAGCAGAAGGAGGGCCAGAAGAGTAGTTTCAAGGAAGCACAGGACCAAGAGCAGCACAACACCCCCTGGTTTGCTTTATGCCCCAGGGAATGCTGCCTGCTCACCCTATCACCCAGGACTCCTGAGGAGGCTCAGCCTGCTGGACCACCAAGCAGGCTCTCCCCACCAAGCCTGAATAAAAACTGAATTCCAGGAGATCAAAGAGCTTTGGAGACTCAAACTAAAGTGCTGGGTCCACACCTGCAACCTACTCCCTGCAGAAGCACCCTCCTCCTCAGCTCCACTCAGCCTTCAGGATCAGGCCCAGTTCTCCACTACGCCCTGGGAAGTGAAAGGAAGAGAGGAATGTGGGACACTCACCACATCTGTGTTTGTGATCTTGGCCAGGAGGTCTGTGAGGCTGTCCCCATCATCGAGTTGAAGGCCACAGATGGCTGCTCCCACACTTCCAGTTGCTATCATTGATGGTGGGTACATGGCAAAGTTAAAATCTGCAAGAACAGATCTGGGAATTAGTCCAAGCCCAGACCAGAAAAGCTGCAAAACATCAGAGGCAAGCAACATAAAAAAAAACCACACCCAAGAATAAAACCCGGGGAAGTAGAAGAAAGGGAAAAGTGCCACTCTTTTTGGTCCCATGGAGCTCATTAGTCACACTGCTCATCACAAGCAGTCAAAGGAGGGGGAACAGACCTGCAAATTAAAATGGAAATGCAGTTCAGTCTTTTATTCTCACTGATGCATAAAGTAAACCTGGACAATTTTTAATAGTCTTTCCTTAGTTGTAAAGAAAAAGAAAGAGAAGAAGGAGGCTTTCTGTAATTTATGTCAGAAGTTTGGGTCTTGATCACATTAGACCTCTCTGTATAACTAGAAAACTAACTGGAATAAGGTATCACAAAGGAACAAAATGAGATTTTTAGTCACGTCAATTTTTTAAGAGTTAATTAATTCGAGCATTTAAAGACCTGTTCGGGAAAGAGATTTTAATTAACGGTTCATCTCTACTACCTTAGCAATTAGGAAGTGAGAACACTTACAGCCCATAGCTACGAAATCAAAGAACAAAGATCACATTTGTCATTCCTACTACTTCTTTAATAAACAAGTTGAAAACACACTTCAGATCTTCCTCTCATACATCTGTCAAATCAGAAGATAAATTAAAATAAAATTCTGTGATCTTTATAAGGCAATTTTATGGTTTATGATACTGCCACAGACACTGGTTTATCAGCACTAGTTTATCTTGCCAAATACCAGATCTTCCATATCTTGATATATTCCTAAAATGAAACTTGATTTTCAAGTCCTTTGGTTCAACAATAACTTGTTAACAAACCTTTCTTTACCAATTTTCAGTGTTAACAAAGCTTTCTCTACCAGTTTTCAGCTGGGGGGACTGAAGTAGAAGAAGAGTAAACCAAAGCAATACATAGTAAGAAATAATTCACAAGCAATACATTCCATCGATAGAAACAGATTACAGAAAACTGCCCAGCTGCACATCCCAAATCCCCTCTGTTCACAAATTCTGTAGCCTTGCTGATGTCTGTGTAACCACTGAGGTTTTAGACACATGGAGAGTTGTTCTCAGCCTCCCAAACTCAGAGCTGGCACATACTTCAATAGCTGAGGAGACAGCATGTTCTTCTCCAGGCTGGAATACATCCCTGAGATTGAAGCAGTCCAGTAAGAATGGCACTTGGGACATAACATTCACCCAGATGGACCAGAGTGGGGGTGTTAGAAGTGGAGAGACCAAAGGAGGAGCTGAAACTCTGTCTCACAAAGCCACCAGGAGGTTCCCACCTGCAAGCCCAACACTGCACGCTGCTTCCTACCAGACATCACACCCTGACAGACACTCCTGAAGGGCAAATTCCCACTGGCTGGAGTAAGGAATATGGACTGCCATCATTATAAAAATAATAATTATGCACTATTGTAATAGGAGGAACCCACTGCACATCGGAAAGCTGATTCTTGGAAATGAAATTACACTGCCCCCCAGTAATGAGTGAGACAACAGGAGAACCCCGACTCCCAAATTTTCAGTGCAGCACACAGCCCTGAGTATGCTGATGCTAACACATGGTGAGGGAATGGGACTTACACTTCCAGGATGGCACTTTCTGCCAGTCACCAATGGTGTCCCCCAGGGCTTAGTATTGGGGCCAGTTCTCTTTGATAAACGACCTGCACGAGGGGGTTGCCTGCACCCTCAGTCAGTTCTGATGACACCAAGCTGGCTGGGAGTATTGATCTGCTTGAGGACAGGAAGGCTCTGCAGAGGGATCTGGACAGGCTGGATCCATGGGCCCAGGCCAGTGAGATGAGGTTCAACAAGGCCAAGTGGCAGCTCCTGGCCCTGGGTCACAGCCCCCAGCAGCTCCAGGCTGGGGAAGAGTGGCTGGAAGGAGCCCGGCAGGAAAGGGCCTGGGCCTGTGGGTCCACAGTGCGTGCCCAGGTGGGCAAGAAGGCCAATGGCTCCTGGGCTGCCTCAGCAATGCTGTGGCAGCAGGAGCAGGGCAGGGACTGTCCCCCTGCCGTGGGCCCTGCTGAGGCCTCACCCCAAGTGCTGTGTCCAGCCCTGGGCCTGTCACTGCAAGAGGGACATGGAGGGGCTGGAGCGTGTCCAGAGAAGGGAACGGAGCTGGGCAAGGGGCTGGAGCACAAGGCTGATGAGGAGCAGCTGAGGGAGCTGGGGGTGTTTAACCTGGAGCAAAAGAGGCTCAGGGGGGCCTTACTGCTCTCTACAACTCCCTGACAGGAGGGGGCAGCCGGGGCGGGGTCAGGCTCTGCTCCCAGGGAACAAGGGACAGGACAGGAGGACACAGCCTTAAGCTGTGCCAGGGAAGGTTTAGTTTGGATATTAAGAGAAATTTCTTCAGGGTGATCAGGCACTGGACCAGCGGCCCAAGGAAATGGTGGAGTCACCATCCCTGGAAGTGTTCAAAAAACATGCAGATGTGGCACTTGGAGTCACAGTTTGGTGGTGAATGTGGCAGTGCTGGGTTGGGGTTGGAGACCATGAACTTAGAGGTATTTTCCACACTTAATGATTCTATGACCAAAATAGTTTTCATGTGGATTTATACAAACACACATAAGGGATAACCACACCCCTAAGCTGGGAAGCAACTTCCAATGTTTGATCTTGAATGTACCAAACCATCTCTCACTTTAGCATGGGAACTACAGGTAGCAATTGGCTTTCCACAATTTTCCCCTCATCCTGAGTTTCAAGCAGGATGTAGCAAAAAGATGATGCAGGGAGGTCCCATGTCCAGCTAGGCAGAGTGTGCTGGGTGAAGGACAGAGCTCCACCTGCCCTCTGAAATTCCTTGCCTCGCATCACGACCTCCACGTTATCCAAATGCCCGTGTTCTCGTGGCTGATTTTAGATCCACTCCCAGAAACTGTCTTCCTAGGAAGCTGAATAAAGAGGCACAGTGTCCCTGCCAACTAGCACTGCTGTAGGTCTGCTTCCACGTGGGGTCACATGCGAACATTTCTATGCCCAATAACCTTGTTAGCTCCCTTAATGTCATTCATAATGCAAATGAGACAGCGAGCGAATGGCCAGAGGCCCAGAGTGACTAAAGCTCAGCATCCAGAAAGTCTTACATTGCCTCTAGTTCTAAACTAACTTCCCTCCATAACAAGCACCATAAACTTGGCTATCAAAGCTACACATGCCCAGTCTTTGTTGTACAACAGGCAGCGATTTGTATCACTGGCTTCTATTTTTAGCATATTAATTAACTACTGCAACTGGTGAGGCAAGTGTCTCCAACTGGAGAGTGTGGCACCATTGTCTGAAGTCATCACCTCATCTCGAGCTATTGAAAATCATGGCAGTGACCCTCCTGCTGATATGAATTTAACCTGACATGCCCACAAAGGAATGGGGGGTGGTGCACCAATTTTGTGCACATGGTTCTCCACATCACCCTGGACCCTATTAGTGTAGAAAGAGCTCATTGAAAGAAAAGAAGCCACATTGTGCTGGGCCACCTAGAGGGTTGAATAGAAAAGGCTGAGGAAAAGAGCAGGCAGCGCAATAAAGGACATAATTAACATATTTCCATATTCAAGCAAAGCAATAACTACGTGAAATGTTTGTCAAGGTGCTATGAAAGCATAAATATTAAGTACCGTATCTGAGAGGATGCAGAACTGCCCCCCCCTCCAGTCTCTTAGATTCCATTGAGAAATTCAAAACAAGCTTTTTTACGTGCTATTTTCAATTATAAACCTCTATCTCTGCTTCTACCATGACAACAAGACAAGCCTTGCCATCCTCACTCAGTTTTCACACAGGTAAAATTGTGCCCCCTCCAAATTAGGTCAAAAATTTGCCCTGAGATTAAAGAAAAAAATATGAAAAAAAAAGAGGGGGGCACAGACAGAGAAGCTAAAAATGTGAGCTGAAACATATGCATTTACTGCAAATTCTTGTAGGAGATGATCAAACCTGAACTACAGAGGAAATTTTATAGAAAGCACTTCTTCTTGGACACCTGGAATTTTATAAAAAAGCACTTCTTCCTGAACACCCAAAGCAAGGCTATGGGCTAAAGCCTTCTGTGTGCAAACTTGGTTAGCAGGTACCCAGAGCCTGCATCTAAAGCATGGTTCTGACTAACTTTGTTGTGATTAATAGGTTTATAGTTGGGCTCGATGATCTCAGAGGTCTTTTCCAACCTAGTTGATTCTGTGATTATGCCATTCTCCATGGGAAAAGTACAAAAAAAAAGAGTCTCATCATAACTTAGAGAAGCCGTGCCACAGCGCGTGGTCTACGAGAATCTGAGCATGCAAACACCTCAAGGGAAGACACTGGGTTGCTAGAAAGCACAACTTGTTTTACTTTCTATTCCCAGACAATAAACACTAGAAACCATCCCATCTCCATTTTAGTCTCACCTATTTCCTAAATGACCTCAAAAACAAGGGACCAGCCCTGCACAACCCCACTGACTTCAGCGCTGGAAATAAAAATAGGCAATGCAAGAAACAGCACCCTTTGAAACAAAGCCACCTGTGGACCAGCCAGCCAGAGTCATCAAGAAAATTCAGGGTACCCTGAACCTGTCCCCCACTTTCAGCCTGGAGCTGACACAGCCAGGGCACAAGGAGCTGTTTCTGCCAGTGGAGCACACGTAATCCACGCTGAGGTTCCAGGGCTGCGAGCACCGCGGCTGAGCTGTTTTGCTGGCTCTCTCCCAGTCCAGTGGTCTTCACTACCTACAAGCCAGGAAAATGCAAGGCTGACAGTCAGTCCAAAGCAGGAGAGAACTGGAGGAAGGAACCCAGAGAGGTCCTGCAAGGGGAAGCCTTAACTTGCAGCCAACAAATAAAACCGTCGGAAGGAGAAGAGCACTGACAAATACCCAGGCTGAAAGTGCTCGCTGTGTCAAAGTCAGGTGGGGGAACTCCACCTTCTTACAACGACCCGTGTTACTGCCCTGGCTGCTGCTTGGGCTTGTTTTCCAGCAGCCAGTTTTCATCTGTGAATTGACAGATATGTATTTACAGAGTTGGAAACTGCTGTTTTAAGGAAGGTAATTCTTCCCATGGTGGGGGGGGGGGGGGGGGGGAAAGGGGAGGAAAAGAAGGTATGTTACCTCCATCAGGAAAACAGGTATTGATGCATAGAAATTATATAGATAATAGTCACAGCCAGCCTCAGACTTTGCCCAGCCAATGCTTGTACTACGACAACAAGCATGGATCTATATTTATCTATCTAAGTTTAAAAGAAAAGTTTAAGATAAACAATGGAAGCAGTGAATTTAATTCTTGTCTTCTTTGATCCAAATGCAATTCCAGGGTCAGTGTGGTACTCTTTTTTATTTCTAATACAGTTTGTTGTATCTGCATTGGCCATTTTTTTCTCTAGCTCTTGTATTTCTCCAAGACAGTGCATTTTTTCCTCACATTAACTATTTCTAATTTTAAAGGCAAAACCAGATGACTCTTCAGCCCTTCAAAGCAAACACAAAACTTTCAAGTAAACCAGGATGCGGACGTGCTTCCATCCTTTGAGTAGGTGTGAGGGCAGACATCTAATTCTATTCCTGGGCTACAGTAAAGCAAACAGCATTTGGCCATTATACAAATGGGTCTGAAGTATCCTAAATGTTAATGCTTCATCACAACCATCCAAGAGAGGTAAAGACAGGGAAACATGCTGAACAACCTATGCAAAGTAGAGGAGCACTCACAACAATATCCTCATTAGCTGATGGTAAATACTATTTCTGAATGACTGGTTATTATTTGCACTTATTTTACACCTTCCTAACCAAGGATTAAGATGATGCTAGTGCCTGAACCACCAAAATGTCAGACCTGAAGCTGGTAGAAAGGAGGGCAGCTTCTCTGGCAGCTCTGGAGTGATGCCAGCTTGTATCAGCACATGCTCTCTTTCTCTATTTCTCTCCACTGCCTCTTGCCAGACTTGACTGGTCATGAAACATTCCCCAGGTCCTGAGTACTTGCTGATGGCACTCCCTTGGTTCATGTGGCTCCACTGGCTGGAAAGCTCAATATACTGATATGAGCTACCTCTCCCTGGAACAAGCAAGAGCCTCATTTTGTCTAGCAATAAATTAGTGTAAATTATTCTTTCTTCTGCTATGCAAGAAGTTCCTGCAAACACTGCCACTTTGCAACATGTATTTTATTTCTTGAGACATTAATTTACACAATGAAGCCTCTTAAAGCTTTATTCTTCCTCTCTGCAAAGAACAGGTCCCAAATAAAACTTGTATCACACTTTGCAGGCTCCAGTAACTTACACTGGATGAAAAGGGGATGCAGAGTAGAATTGCCCAGCAGGAATCCTGAGGAGCAAACAGGGCTCATTCTGTGTGGTCACCCTGCAGATCACTACCACGGTTGCAGACCTCATCTTGCAGCCTTCATTCAGACAACACTCCCATTGACTTCCACAGAACTTCTGTCTGAAGAAGGATGCAGGATTTGCCCCAGAAGTTAAAAAAAGCCTTCTCAGCTTTCAAGTGCAGATGATTAATGTCCCAGAAACAGTGGGCAGAGGTTTGGCACACTGTTCGAAACTGACTTAAAGCTGACATTTTCCAGCTCCTTCTCGGCCTCTGTGCTGACACGAGCCCCCAGGCCTGAGATGCTGGATCCCACCTGCCACAGGACTCAGCTGAGGCACAGAAAAGACCATGCAAAGGACTGAGTCCAGGCTTTTACACAAGCTGCCTTCTATCTCTGCAAGTCTGTGAAGGTTTTTGCTACCAAGTTTTGCTTGCCACTCAACTACAAACCTGCGAAGCTCCTCACAGAGATGAGTGTCTCCATTACAGCTCCTCTTTCTGAAAGCCTGTTGTGCACAGGCCGCCCTCCCTCAAAAACTATTCCCTTACAGGCTCTCACATAAAAAAGGGGTATCCTGCACCAAAACTGTGGCATGTACAACCCCGGAGAGGAAGCAGTTGTGCATCTGTGACTCTGAACAGGCTGCAAGAAAAAATTGTGAGCACGCCAAAGCGTAAGGAAATAATGCATGGCTCTCTTTCCAGCAGCAGCGTGGCAGGCTCTGCACACACCTCTGTAACCACTGCCCTCTCCCACTCCTTCCAGCAGTGATTCCCTGGCTTGGAACTCAGCACAGGCGAATGGCCAACCCCTAAGAGAACATTTCCAAGCTGTGCAGTGCTGTGCAAAGAGACCAAGGGACAAAGGGTGCAGAGCAGTAAAGAGACGGAGGTGTGGGCAGAGTGGAAAAGCAACACAATCCCAGCGAGCGAAACAAGGATGATCTCCATTGGACTCACAGATAAACAGGAACCTCCCATGCTGAAGAATCACAGAACCATTAGGGCTGGAAGGGATCTCTGGTGATCATCCAGTCCACAGCCCTGCCAAGGCAGAGTCATCTGGAACAGGTGACATAAGAGCGTATCCAGGTGGGTTTGGAATGTGTCCAGAGAGGGAGACTCCAGGCCCTCCCTGGGCAGCTGCTCCAGGCCTCTGCCACCCTCAGTGCACAGAAGTTCTTCCTCAGGTTGAGGTGGAACTTCATGTGTTTCAGTTTACAGATGCTGCTCCTCATCCTGTAGCTGGGCATCACTGAAAAGAGCCCGGCACCATCCTCTGACACCCTCTTTGAGACATTTATATGCATTAATGAGATCCCTTCTCAGTCTTCTCCAGACTAACCAGGCTCAGCTCCCTTAGTCCCTCCTCATAAGAGAGAAGCTGTAAGCACCACCTAAGGCCCCAAATGCATCCTCTTGGTGCCTTGTAAATTCAGAAGCCTTCTGAAGGAGATTTTGGCTTGCATGGGAAGCCACCAGTAGGATGAGAAAACGAATGACATGGTGACAGACCAGGCTATGCAAGTGCATAGTGTCCATCTATGCACTCTTACTGTACAGTGAGCAAGGCAGCTGGAGGAAAATGCCACTTCCATGCCCTCCTCATGGAGAAGGAGGCTCCTGAACCTTTGTGAGTGAGAGGAAACTCCTTACTCAAGACACACAAGCTTCTGTCCTGCTCAGCAGCCTTATGTTCTGATGGGACCAAGGGCAAAAAGGGAGACATTCTAGGTCCAGTCATGCTCATGTGAATCATTAATCACTGCAAGGACTGAGGAGAGGCCGTGGGTTTATATCCAGGCAGCTTGGTTCAGGAACTGGGCTCAAAATAAATGCAGAGAAACAGAGAGAGTGCCAAAGTGACCAAACATGACTAAAAGTACTATGCAGAAGAATGGAATATCACCTCCTTTTGAGGATTGTTCAGATGGAAAAGGAGAACAGGGATGAGTATCACAGTGATCCTACACATCCAGCACAACACCCAGTAACTGTTCATGGCTGCTTCCCTCTACATTTGCTGACACAAAGTGCTGCAGGACTGAGATCAAAGCCAGCTCTGTACAGGCAGGGAACACCTGGGAATTTCTGGCAAAATGTTTTTGCTGGGAAATTTAAGTGGAGCAGTTGGTGAAGAAGAAGAACTAAGGCTAGGGGAGAAAAGTTCAAAATTTCCCAGATTTTGCATGATACTTAAAAGAAGAAAAAGTACTTGAAAGCAGAGAAAGCTGTGCTGAGATAACCAGGAAATAGAGAGATTCACTGCTGTGCTCCAGACCAGAGCTGTCAGCCAGGCAGCCAGGTCAGGTCTGGGAACAGTAAGGAGTCAAACCCAGGTTAATAACACACATGGGGAGCAAGGGAAGAGGGGGGCACATGTCAGAGCAGGTCCTATTGCTCAAAGAAGGCAAATGGGGAAATGAAACACCAGGCATAACCCAGGCTGGCAGAGAGGAGCAGCTCTGAAGGAGAAAGAAGAAACAGAGCAGCGGATGAGAGCTCTGCAACAAACAGGACAAGAAGAGGAAATGACAACTGGATCTGGAAGGAAGTCTGATGAGAAGGGGCTTTTCTTCAAAGAGTGGCAGTGAAAGGGAAATTCTGTAGTAACACCATTTCCACAATGGAAATTGAGGTAGCAGTTCACAGGTAAAGTGGGAATGTGGTATTGAGGGCCTGGGTAAGATCTCTCCCTTCAAAATGGAAGCAAATGAGGCAAAGTGTTCTGAGTCCTCCTCAAAACTATACAGTGGTCTGTGGACAATGGGATGAGAAGAAAAGAAAATCTCCAGCCAGCACCACAGTGCCCTTGACTTTGGGAAGCTCTGTACTTGGCAGTTATGCCTTTCACTTTCAAGAGAAGAAACTCTTGACTTGTTGCCTCTTTAAACTCTACACAAAGGACTTCATTTCATGCATTGGAGGTATTATAACATGAGAGGCAGATCACATGGGAGACACATATGAGGAAACTGCATGACCGAGCTGAGGGCTGGAAAGGGAGCACTGGTCTGGATCTCAGTAAAAGGACTTGTAAAGCATGGAGCTAACCACCAAAGACTTCATGGAGTGGAAAGACGACATGGACTTTGGAGACTCTTTCACGGCCCGGAGCCTTGCAATGGTTTGGTTATATGAAAAGCTTTAAGGGCAAAGGATTATGGACCAGAATTTGAAAACTTAAATCATAATGAAATTCTAGGGCTCTCAAGAAAATGTGCTGGATGAAAAATAAAACAAACCAAAACACTATTGTAGGAAGTGAAGGCAACGAGAGTGGGAAGATTGTCTGGTTTGGAAGGCAACACAGAACTGTATTGGAGTTTGATGGCTGATGGTGTGAAGATCAAAGGAAATGCCCACAGGAAAGATCATCTTTTTTATATCAGAGAAGGCAGAACAATGAATGCATCCTGAATATCGGGAGAAGGCAAAGAAATCACGAAAAGTGATCCTGCAGAATTTTAGCAATATTTCTACTGAGTCCTGTGGTCTTAGGTCTGAAAAAGATCATGCAGCAATGGGAAAAGAAGGGAAAGCCTGAGAATCATGGTAACCAAAAAGTCAATTACCCTAACACAACCCATATACAAATTTCTAAAACAGATCAACTGAGGTAGGAAGCATTGGCTAACACTGTAAAAGCAGTCACTACATCTTAAATACCAAGAAGCAGACATTCAAACCCATAAGTTGCACCCAGTTTCCCTTTCCCCTCTGCAAACACGCAGGCAGGACAGTTTCTATCACAAAGGACTAGGTATGTCAAACTGGTGAATTCAAACACTGAACCATCCACTACTTGATAATGGCTCTGGAAAACACTGCATGCTGTTTATCTAGTCCAACTCTAGCTTCTAAAACATAGTCCTACCATTAACCCTTTGGATGAAAATTCTTAGCACACGTAATTTGTAAAAGTAACTGAGGGAAGAAAAACCCAAACAGCAAAACAACACACAAACAAAACCCAGTGTTTGGCAGGCAAGTCAAAAGTAAAAAGCCTCTCTTCCACAGAGGCCATTATTCTCATCTAAATCTTCAGCAACTCTGTTCAGCCATATGACAAAAAGGGAGTGCAATGGTTCCCTATGAAACACAATAGTTTCACTGCTTTCTTGGAGTGAAGTTAGGAAAGAATCCAAACGTTTTTTCAAAAAAAAAATTACCTTCTAAACTGTCATTCCCTATGCTTCAGGGATGTGGTACTATCACATAAATGTTAAAACACACAGTTTTACCTTTTATCTGGACAGAGTCCAGTTAATGAAAAGTTTATGAACACATTCATGCAATGCCTTAGCTCAATACATTTTGGGCTAATGTACCATAACAGCTTCTGTATTTTGACTTGTCCTTACAAAAGATCCATGGCCCTCTAAAAGCAGCAGTGAATGGGCAACATAAAACCCAGGATGGTCTAATCCAGCCTTACAAGACTTCACTGCAAAAGCAGCACACACCTCAGCTGCTCTATGGGTCACTACTGCAAGAATTGCATCCTTACACAGCTCTGGGGCCTGATTCACAACACCCTTTGCAAACAGCCCCAAGGGATTCAGCTGCTCCTCCCACACCATGGACAGATGGAGGGAATGATGAAGCACCAGGAACAAACCTGCCCTTCCAACCACACCACGAGCAGCAGCAGCAGCAGCCAGAGCAGCTGGGCCTACCTGTGGCACAAAGGGCGATGAAGGTTTGTGCATGCTTCCGGATCAAAAGCAACTTGTCTTTAGGGAGAGGCACCTTCCTTAGGATGTGTTCAATGAAATCATGTGGGGTGACAGCTGCGAGGTTCCACTTCAACTTCCCCAGCACCACTAGCTCCCATTCCTGCAGAGGGGGGACAGGGAGAGCAAAAGAGAAGAAAAGACATAAGCAAGCCTGCAAAAAAAACGCTGCTTATTTCTTATAATAACTTTATCACGGCTAAATTTGTTTTGCTCAAACCCTTTTTTCCATACGCCTCTACTGCTTTGAAGTTGTTGACTTTATTTTTTTTTTTTTTTTTTT
>VZTR01005366.1:190059-201176 GCA_013400775.1 Chaetops frenatus | reverse complement strand
AAAAAAAAAATCCAACCAAAACACTGTCTCACGGTGCGACGACTTTTATGTGCTCGGTGCCCGTTTCCAGCAGGGAAACATCGTCCCCGGGAAGCGCGGCCGGCGGGCAGGCAGCCAGGGACCCGCGGCCGCGGAAGCCAGAGTGCCCGAGCTGCCCCTTCGCCTTGTCCCCCTGCCCACGGGCGCTGCCGCATGCGTTTGGAGGCAGCAGATGTTTTAACAGCCTCCGTGTAGAGATTACCGAGTGCCATATGTTAAATACCACCCTTCCTCCGGAAAAAAAAAAAAAAAACCAAAACAAAAAACGCAACAAAAAACAAAAACGGAAAAAAAACCCACAAAACAAAACAAAAACAAAACCACCAGAAAATCCCAAGACCACCTCCCCCCCAAAAAGGGCAAAAATAATACATCAGCAAAACCCACTCTTTTACTAAGCTGCCTCGCCCATTTAAAAGCATAAACGATTAAATCAAACATCGCGGGGATGTGCGCGCAGCCCCGGGCGGGCGCTCCCGCGGAGCTGCCGCCGCGGCCGCGGGGGAGCCGCGTTCCCGGGACAGCCGCTCCTCCTTCCCAGCCCTGCGGCCCCGAGGGAAGGGGGCTGTGCTGCTCCCAACCCCACCGCAGCCGCCGGGTGGCAACACCGCCGGCATTATTTAGGTCTCGGGACACTTGTGCAGGGCACCAAGTCCGGTGTCACGGCTCCTCATCACGAACCCGACGCGCGGTTATCCTGTAATCGATAATATGTAATGATATTTTTTATTGGGCTCCTTTGGAGAGCGCTGCAAAGCTCTTGGGGTTTTTTTTTAATAAATCCGAAATTCGCCATCACTCCTACTTATTTAATTTCTTTCCCCAGCAAATCTCAGAGAACCATCAGGAAGATGCTTCAGGGGACAGGATGGGCTCAAGCTTTGCAGAGCAATAGGCACGGTGTGAGTGCGCCCGGCGGCCGCGGGGTTTCTGTTTGTTTAAATGGAATAAGTATTCCTTTGCAGTGCTTGAAACCTGAAGGCTGGAGTGTGAAACATGAGGATCTGAAAGTGAAACCGACTGGAAGCCAAAAAAGGAACAGATGAACGTGTTTGCACCGTCCAAGCTGAGAAAAGCCCCGAATGCAAACAAACTCCATGAAATGTACGATAGGTTTGAAATACAATTATTCCGGCTTCAGTCACTGGAAGCAGTCTATCTTGGTGGTTCAGGGTTTTTTGTAATGTATCTGATTTTTAGCCATTCAAAGGTAAATTATATAATTCCATGCTGTGCACTCAACAGGAAAAACATGATAAAAATTATCTTTTATTTCCTCTGGTTTTTGATGAAAGACTAGAAAAGAATGTGAATAGCACAGGATCTTCTGTGTATCATCCATGTCTTTTCAAGGAGTATTTTAATTGTACAGGTAGTTTTCAACTCTAAATAAGTGTGTGGTGCAGCTTTATGATTTACAGCTGTAACAGACAACATAAGCACTGAGCAGGTGAAACATACCCTGTAATAAAACTTCTCATCTTTAAAGGGTGATTTTATGCAGGCTCAATAGTTAACAGCATTAACTAATGTGTTCTGGTTGATTTATTAACATATTTTCAATTAATTGCTCCTTTCTGTTTTGTGCAAAATTTCTCCTTTAACCTTCCCAGTTCCCTAGTTTAAACTTTTTCAGAGCAGTAATTAGAAACTGTGTTTGTGCAAAGAGTGCACGACTCCAGTCAGATTTCTTTATTAGGTGAGATAGGAAAAGAGTCAAAAAAAAAAAAAAAAANNNAAAAAAAAAAAAAAAAAAAAAAAAAAGCTTTAAGGATGCACATGTACCTGGGATTGATGTTTTGTGCTTGAAAACTCCGTAAATTCATCGCATTTACCCCAAGGAATTGCCAGGCTGACATGAGTGCCTTATCCTTTGCAGGCGCCGTGCTCCTCTCCTCGGGGGGGGGCAGGGTGATAAAGCTGCGTTCGTTTACTCGGGCAAGGAGCAGGGAGCAGGTGCCTCCCACGCGCCAGGAAGTCAATGGGAAGTGACACTTTTTACCCTGGCATGCAGAACTGTACAGAAACGCTGTCATTCTTTCCTTGGGTTTGGGGTTTGGGCTTTTTTTTTTTTTTTTTTTTTTTTTTTTTGCTTTTGGAGCAGATATTTGAAAGAGCAAGCAAGCAGGCACGGTTCTGATAAATTACAGGTATGAACCACTGATATCTATTTCATCATTAATGATATGGTGTAATCTGAAGGTGACAATCCCCCCCCCCCTTTTTATTCTTTTCTCCTCACTGCCTATGAATCAGCTTCCTTTTCTGCTTAAAATGGCTTTGCTGTTAACCTTCTGCATTCCCTACCTGCTGGAATGTTTCTATCAGTTCTTGGTTCAAGAATGGCTTCAACATTAAATGCACAAGGTTGTTTTTTGCTTCTTTTCAGACTGTTGAGAGATATCAGTAAAAGACTTTCTGTCCCCAAACCTTCAGCTGATCTCTGATTTTTAGAGCATCTTGCAGTGTCATAGTTTCCTTCCTTCCTTCAAAAGCAATGCTCAGACTTTTCTCTGTGGTCCCTCAGGTGGTTCTGCTCTTACTAAAACAAATGTGGAGCTTCAATTCCACTTTATTTGCTTTCTGTGTACACTGAGGCAAAGATTTTACATTTCATACACATGTGTAGCACGCCCAGGTCTATACAAACAGGGAATAGGAAAGGGAGATGTTAAGAGGAAATTGCTTCTTTTATGGGGATTTGGAAAGGGCATATCTTAGTTGCCTTAACAGTGCTGTGAACTGCTAAATAATCACAGTATTTATTCCCAGGGGAGCAGCTTCATTTGAAAGGTAAGTGCAATGATTCTGTTAATCTGCAGTGAGAGAATCACCCTGACACAGGTTCCCACACTGAATAGTTTGCTGAAACATATGAGGCATACATTGCCTGGCAAAGAGTGTGATATTTTATATTGAGCTTCATCAGGGAGCCATCAGGAGTTTGGTTTGGAAGCCATGTGAATGACTGTAGGATGGGGATGAGCTGGACCTCTTATTGTGTGCAGATGTGTAGAGCACATCCAAATTCTGGAAACAGGTGGATTTTTAAAGGGAAGAATGGCTTGTCTTGTTCCCTCTGTAAAAGTGTCAAAAATTGTCTGTGAAGAAATATTAGGCTCTCAACCACTATTTTGGATGTCCCCTTTGCATTCCAGGGACAATGATATACTCTTTAGAACTGTTGATTTTTGTTTTCTTAACGTGATGAGACAAACAGAATAAACTTTTATTGCCAAGACAAACATATAAACCCCCTCAAAACAAAAGTATCACAAAATAAAATGATGTAAATAAATTCTCTCTACTGAGGCAAACCTTTTTGCTTGTTAATTTCCTCATCCAAAACTGCTGAATTAAAAACCATTCCCATGGATAAACAGTCGGGATATTTTACTACTCACCTCTGTGTCGATTATACCTACACTTGGAAAAATTAATTGCTTTTAAAATATTAATAGCCCAAAATACTACATTGCATATGATATTAATGACCACCTGAATGCAGTGCTATCATTTGCTTCTTTTTTGTCTCCTCCTCTTTTGGGAATGTAGCATTTTAGCCCTATAATGGAGTGTTCCAGCTCCAAACCTCTGCATTTCATAGTGGTTAAATTGAAGCATTTTGAAAGGTGTTGCCCCTTTTCACAGTGGCACTTACACCCAGAGCCTTCAGTTGCTGGCCAGGTGTCACACGGCTTTGGAATAAATGGCTTTATTGAGAATTCAGAGGGTGTGGGCAGTGAGAAAACCCTGTCACCCATGAGCTCCTCAGCATCCCTGGCTTCTCCAAATGCTTCTGCTCAGCACTGCTGCCCATGGTGAGGCTTTGCTGGGCATTTGAGGGTGAGTGATGGGCAAACAGGAGCTCAGGGACTGTCCCTCCGTGCAGGGGGTGACAAACATCTTTGTTTCAAGCCGAGCCCTCAGCTATTTGAGATCTCAGCTCCCAGCATTTACACACAGCCAGGTTTTGGCTGACTAAGGTGTCTTGCTAGGCATGGTCAGAGGCACATCTCCTTTGTCTGAGTTCCATCCAAAGTCTGAGATTCTTGTTTGGTCTGGGCAAAGCTCCTGATGTGGCTGAGAAGGTCGTTTGGGCAGAGGCAGGAAGGCTGGTGAAGTGATAGCTGCCCTCCTGGTCAAGTGGGAAGAAATTCTCACAGGTCTCTCTGAAATCCACTGCTGCTGTCCCCGGAGAGCTCCCAAAGCTCCTCCGTCACTCCACAGGGGCAGAACACCTCGGCAGCAGCTGGGCAATGGTGAGTGGTTCCTCAAGGGCTGCATCTCCCCAGGGGTGTCCGAGGAAATGTCCTCCCCTCTCTGCAGCTCTCCCACCTCACCTCTGCAGCATTTGGCTTTTTTCTCTCACCTGAGAAACCCTCTTGCTCCACTGCTGTTTTCCCCAAATCTGGAGTTAACAGGCAGACACAACTTCCCATGCATGACCATATGCTGCCTTCCAGATGTTTTACTCTATGTAAATATACACAGGTCTGAGGGACACATTGCTCTTATAAAGAGTTTGGTTGGAAGTCATCTAGTCCAGCTCACTGCTCATGGCAGGGCTGCCTTCCAAGCTGGATTGGGTTGCTCAGGGCCTCGTGCAGCCAAAATATCCAGGAATGAAGATCCCCCAGTCTCTCTGGGTAACACCTCAGTGTTACACCAGCATCAGGTGGAAGAATTTTGTAAAGAACCTTTGTTAAGAAAGGTAAAGAACTTACCTCCTGCTCCTTGTGCCTGGTTAGTTTGCCTGGCTGTAATTCTTGTCCATCCCCTTGGAGTCTCCTGAGTATCTGAAAAGCAGAGGGAAGCAGTGGTGGGTGCTTGCTGGCCACAGGTACAATTCCATGTACATAGCTCAGAGTGTAGCATGCAGGATCTGTAGTGTGGCTTTTACTGTGAATGAAACAAAACTGCTTTAGTGACTAAAACAAATCAGTAACATGTGTCCCACACTGCTCTCCTTCATTGAGACCTCCAGGTCTCCTCCACTGCCTCCTCCCTTGGCTCTGTTCTTGGTCCTCCTTCATCCCTGGTGGTACAAATCCGTACCCCAAGCAAAACTCTGGTGTGCTGTTGTCTCATTCCTCTGTGTGCTGAAAGTCTCACCTGGGCTTTCACCTCATCCTGTCATTGCAATAACTCTTGGAGAAGGTTCCTGCAGTGATGTTGGTAAATCCTCATCCCATCCTTCCCGAGGTACTGTCTGCTGGCTGGGCTGGGGGCCCTCCTGCCTGAGTGGGCTCTCATGCCCAGACATGAACTGTTTCTTTCTTGGGTTTCAAAAGTTTATTTATAAGGCTCATTGATGCCAATCACCATCCTCAGAAGAGAAGCTTCCCACAGGTCAGGAAAGCAGCATTTCTGTTTGACAAATATCTCAGGCTCTGTGCTGTACAGCAATGTCTCACATGAGCTCCGTGGCACGTCCTGGAGTGGCACTGCCTTTCCAGTGTCACAGCAGCTCCTGGACAGAAACACCTCCCTCACCAGAGAGGAAGGTTCGTTTTACAAACGCTTTCCACACTTGTGTTCTAGCACCACCTTCTCTTGTGCCCCTATCTCACAAATGTTGCACTGGAAAGAAGGGAGGGGAGCTGGTTTCTCTGCCTATGAATAGATGGACTATTAGAGAGTGTTGGCACCTGAATGGGTTTGTTATCTTCAGATAAGAAAGGAATTGCTCCATCCTGAAGAAGGTCAGGTTATGCAGATTCTCTGGGAATTGAGGGACAAGCATTCCCTTAGAAGCAGGGCTAAGAAGCCGTTTGTAAAGAAAGCTTGGGGAGGTGAAAAATCAAGAAGGGACCACGCCTCTGCAAAAAAGAATCCTTTTTAATGAGTCCAGTATCTGCGAAGGGGAGCTACAGAAGAAAGGCTTCAAAATGATGTGGCAACACCTCGTCCAGGAGCGAAAGAAGGTTCTCCTAAGAGGATTTTGAAAGGGGCTGACAAAGGACAGTGAAGAGCCAGAAGCAGGGAAGTGCAAATAGGCTCTGCTGTTGCATTGTTTGGCTCTATAGATTTTCTTGTACACCTTAAGTGAAGCGTGATTATTTTTACAAACATTACACAATCACTCTGATATGTGTTTTAATAGTTATTTATCCCTGAGGTGGCAAGTTATAAAGTGGAGGGCCTGCAAGGGTGGGATGCAAACAGAAACGTAAGTTGGAACTCCTGGAGAGCTGGGAAAGCCAGTACTAATCTCTGTTTCTGTCTGTGAGGTCTCAGGAAGGAGGACTCAAGGGAGGAGCTATGACCTGAGAACACACTTTAAAGACTCCTGTTCCTGGGATCGGTTTGGTTTAAAGCAGCATAAAATCCATCTGCCGTGTCCCACACACAACCCTGTTACGAATAATCAAAATATTATATATAGGGTTTTGAGACCACTAAGCAGGTTTGGGGGACAGGGGTTTGGTGGGTTTTTTTCATTTTGTCCTTTTTCCTTTGAAAGTCAGGGACAGATTGAAATCAGCTGACTCCAGCACTTAGAAGATGTTTTCAAAGATGGCTTGGAATTTCCAAACCCTGCTGGGAATCTGAACATATGTCCAGAGGAGCATCAGATACCCCGATAAAGTTCGAAGCAGAGGTAATGTGGTTTATCTTCCAAGCTGAACACTAATTATAATGTTTGCTGACAACTTTCTGATGCTTACTGTAACTGTAGCTTTTTCCTCCCCACACACTACAGAAACAGCATATTCTTGTCATGCAGCTGTTGCTTTACTGTGTCTTCCTCTGCTTTGGGTGGATTTTCCCATGTTCATGTCCGTAGCATTTGAGTCCTTCTGTCAGTGAACAGCTGCAGGCTGGTACTAGATAGAGCTGGATTTTTTTTCTGTGTTCACACACAAGCAGGCTTGTGAACAAAAGATTTTTAAGGAAGCTGATAAATGAACAAGGTCTTTTGGACGATGCAATGTTGCTAACGGTGCGGACAATGGGAATCCTTGTACTTGTCCTCACTGAAAGCCAAGGAAGACATAACTCAAACTGTTTTATCTGTGAGCCTCCAAGCTTTTCCCTACAGGCTCCAGAGAGGATGTTCCCTAATGGACTCATCTTTCATGTGACAGAAAGGGAAGTGCTATCTCCCAGCCTAATGCTTGCCTTTCTATCTGCCATTTGACTTGGACGTGGCCTTCTGAGGGGAGCCCCAGTTTTCAGAGCTTCAGGGAGGACCAGGCCTTTCCTGGGAGTTCCAGATGGGGCACTTCCCCGGGCCTGCAAGGGGAGCAGATACACTCCTCTGGATGGATGTCCATCTCAGCCCTGCTCTGAGGCTGGGCTCTGTGCACTTTGCCAGCTGTTCAGCTGCTGGGCCCAGCCAGGCACAGTGGCTGCCATTGTGTCCCGAGGGGACGGGAGCAGGAGCGTGTGTGGGGAAGTTGAATGTACATTTGTCCCGTTCCTGCAGCTCTCTCACGTTTCCTTTGGGTTCTGCCTGAGGACCCTGGGGACAGCAGCTTTATTTGTTTGTTTTTCCTGTGTCCTGAGCTTCTTTTTCCATTCTTGAAGTAATTATTCCACTTACATGAAAAAAAACCATTTGCAAATCAGCAGTGGCTGACCCATTTGGCTGCCTCCATCCAGTGTCCACTCTTGCACACAGAGGGTCAAGGACAGGGGCAGGTCCTGGTGCAATGGGAAGGGGCACCACGGGGAGTTCTTTGGCCAGCTCTCTGCAAGCAAAGTACAAGAGGCTTTTTGAGGAGGAAAAGGAGAGGCCAGGGTGTTCAACAACGGCTTTGGCACAGAGCTGGCCACCCTTTGCCCCCTCTGCCAAGGGGCTTTGCCAGCATGAACATTTGTGTGTGGAGTGTGGGCTCAGGATGGGGGAGGCGAGTACAGACAGATGGACAAGGGAGGATAGAAGAGGCCAGCTATGCTCAGCCTCTCTGTGTCACAGCTGCTTGGGACACTGACAGGGGTCTGCTCTGGGGTGAGGCAGGGGAAGCACCAAACCCAGGCCTGACACTGAAACACAAAAAGAAAGCAATAAAATGAATTTGAGAATAGCTGGAGAAAAAATACAGGGTTAGATGTATCCTTGGGTTGAACTGGCTCAGCTGCATCCAGTTTTTTTCCCGCTTTGCTTCATCTGTCTCTTGTCTTAGGTGCAGCATTGCAAGGTAAAAAGATCGGGCCATTGATTTGTGTTTGGGCACAGTCAGACACCTGAGGAAACACTGCCCACGTGCCAGCAAGGAGACCCAGGCTCATCTCCACTTCTTTTAGGGCAGCCCCAGCGTTACACACCTGTAACACTGCAATATGTGAAGGCTTGTCCCTCCTACAGGGGGTAGAAGGGCAGAGTGAAAGCATGACATGGCTTTTAACAGCTTTAGACAGTGTAAATGCCAGCCTGCCCAGACACACTGCTCTGGTGGGGCAGGCTCGTGGGCACTACAGCCTTGTGGAGAAGAGCCAGACTTCTGGAAGGTTTATCCTGTGGTCAGCTGGTAAAAATGCAACATGCAATGGCTGACTTAGCTCTCATATGGACTGCCACAAAGCCAGAGTGCCAGCTTCAGCTCTGGAAAAGTTATTCCCTGCCTTAATCCCATCAGTGAGTTCAGCACCTGTAACTGAGTGGGTTGAGGAAAAGAAATGTGAAGGGGTAAGGAGTATTTGGGATGCAACTGGTCCACTTTTGGCACTTTGCAACAAATGTTCACTTTTCCCTGTACTAATCTTTGCACAGGAAGGTGCTGAGTCTCTTCACCTTCCCACAGACCTTTCAATGCTGCTCTTGTCTCCCTGGGTCCCTGCAGAGACTTGGCAGAGGCGATGCCCCCGGTGCCCTGTGATTGCTGCTCAGCATGCTGGATGGTCCCAGCTCATCTCTTCCCTGGGCTCCCTGCCCTCCACTGCAGCCCCACCTGCTGCCCCTCATTGTCCTGCTGCCTGTGTGGCCAGGCACACAATGGGAGCCTGGGCTGTGCTTGCCAGCCCCACAGGGACAGAGCTCTCCAGGCAGTGTGGATGAAGTGTCATCCTAAGAGAGGGGTCTCATGCTGGGGACATGTTGGCTGCCCTACCTTATTGCAAATATGCTTCATCTGACACTGAGAATGGAGAAGGAGTTCCTTAGAAGCTTTTTATTTTCTGTTCCTACTAATCATGGCTTAGTACTGTGGTGGAAGCACGGATGGGGTGTGAGTGAGGGGAAGAAAGCATATGGTACCTCAGGCATAGAAGGACCAGGGCCAGAGAAGAAAAGTCAGAGGAACAAGAGGAAGCTTTTTTGGGGGGAGAAGGAGGGGGAGAGAGAGTAAAATGTGTCAGTTGTGTGAAAAGTGGAGACCTGCAGGGAAAAGCAGGGCTTAAACTGTGCCTAGGGTGCTGTGCCAGCAGGAGCTAAGCTCCAGCAGTGGGGACTGATGGAAAATGACAGCTGCAGTTTAAGTCAGGGAGGCTTCAGGGCCATCTCCCATCACATTTTGACAGGCTGCAGCGTGGTACTGGCCCAGAGATACTGCAGCATCTCAGCTGGCACAAGGGGGAATTAAGAAATCTGGCAGTAATCTGAGCAAACCCAGGAGCTGGGGTGAAGGAACACAGTATCAGAGAAAACCCAACTGCTATAAAGGGTTTTAGCTAAAGACTTTAAGAAAGTGTCTAGGAGGGATTGCTCACACAGTGAATTAATTTTGCACTGAGGAATTATTACTATCTATAAAAACTTATTAATGGTACTTTGTAAACAAGAGAAACCAAATTTTGCCCTAAAAGCTCGTATGGGATTAGAAGGGACCACCGCTTGCCCCAAGGCAAGTTCTCTGCAAATCACAGGCTGCTGAGCAAAGGTGCTGAGCTCAAAGGGGCTCATCTACCATTTATTTCCAGCAACCCATCAGAGTTCAGAAGATTTTTCAGCACTCCACAAGAAATCCTTCATGAAACTCCCCCCAAAAAGTCATGGGAGAACTGTGTCATGGGAGAGTGGATAGCTCCTGCACTAACAAGGAGTTTTACTTCACTGTTGTTCCTTAAAAGTAGTTCTTCATCAAACAACTTCCCAACTTTCTGGTTTGTTGGTTTTGTTTGTTTGTTTTGTTCTATTTGTTGTTTTGTGGTGATTTGTTGGCTTATTTTTTTCCCACAAATTTACCCAGCAGAAATATTCAGAAAAAAAGTGATGAATAAAGAGTTTTCACTTCCAAGCAGAGCTGGAGGGGAAGTTTCTGATGAGGTAGAAAGGGAAAGGCTGTCTGCAAGTCTCTTGGAGAGCAGTAGGAACAGTGTGCGCTGAGTATCAGAATATTCTGAGCTAGAAAGTACCCACAAGGATCATCAAAATCCAACAAGGTAGTATGGGAAGTGCTGGCAAGAATAAGAACTGAGGCTTTCTTGTAAGAGGCATACAGGCAATCATATCAGTAATATCATATGAGTATTTGTTATCACAAAGATAAAAGGGTGAATACAAGGAGAGAAGGACAGATCAGACAGTTTTCATTAGAAAACAGCAATCCTTTAAAATGTTGAGCTCCTTTGTAAGCTGGTTTCAGTTTCTTTGAAATTCTGTATAGGAAAACTCAGGAAAAGGTCCAGCCTCATTTTTAAAATAAAATAGTGTCATTTTTCTCTTTGAATTTGTGTGACCCTTCTGTCAAAGAAAATCTGAGCACAAACTAAATCCTCGGGACTATTCTGAAGAACTTTACCATTGCTGATGTAATTTTTATCTGTGGACAAGTGTGGAATTTTCTATCTCCTTTCTGCTTGAAGTTGAGCTGAATTTGGACTTCCAAAATCCTTTTGTGTGGGTGGAATCAGCACACAGCAGCTGGATATATTTCCTTAAGAGCCCTTGGAGCATCCGTGAGTCCTAAATAGATCAAGGACGCATCATGGGGTAAAGTTGTGGAGAGATGTGGGGAATAGATGGGCTCAGAAAAGGATGCTGAGCAATCTGGTCTCAGTTCAGCACAGCTTTTAGCAGGCTTAGTTTCATTCTCAGGGACTCAGTAACAGTTTACATGCCTGAAGTTGAGCACCTGCTCAGGAATTTTGCTGGATTGCACCCCTGGGATAAGGGATGAGGTCTGCTTTAAGTC